>CALSCR010000241.1:0-13647 GCA_943704495.1 Pigoraptor chileana
TGGAGTGTGGAGTGTGGAGTGTGGAGTGTGGTGTGTGTGTGTGTGTGTGTGTGTGTGTGCGTGTGTGTGTGTGTGTACACACGTCAGTGAATCACAGCTGAGAAAGTAGGGCGGCACCCTGAATGAAAGTCAAGTAATTCAAGTTGTTTGTGTTTGCGGAACAGAGAGTGCGGCTTTTATTCTCTGTATTCAAAGCGAATTGTCCTTGTTGGTTTTTGCAAAGCAGGTTTCACTTCTGTTCGTTGCACAGTCAGTGTGCATCGCCGTAGTGAAGCACTCACAATGGCGCCTGCTCCCGGGGCGAAGGGAGACCTCGCGGAGAACGTGCTGGCCGTTGGTGACTTCATCACGCTCTTCTGCGAGGACTCAAATGGATACTTGTGCTCTGAGTGGTATGAACTTTGCCGTGAAACATCATTTTTATTTGCACTCCACAACCGATTGTTGCGCCCTCACAAAACTCAGATTGTAGTCAAATAGGACACGCAAACACTCACTCTCAAACACATCCGCGGGTTCAGCACCCCACAGGATACATAGAAATTCAGCAACCGAGCCGCAGCCGTGACACCTCCATGACATGTACATCATCTTTCAATGGCATACAACCCATACATCACCCAGAACCAGTTTGAGGCCAAGAAACGAACATATCCATCTGCACTCACGGTGTTGTTGCATTATTAACACGCGTTGCTGTCCCCGTGCTGTTCCCGTGTGCTCCACGCAGTCCCACTCTTGGTCGCCTTCTCGTGCAGCCGACCGCAAAGCCCCTCGCACAGCCCACGGGTGCAGAGAGGCAGCTGCAGCCGTATGACACACCCGATGTGAAGCCGCCCAACACGCCCGCTGTCGCCAGCACCAAGGGCACTGAGCGCACAGTCCCACTGGCCCACACCATCCAATTTGCTGACATCAAGGGCAAGTATCAGGCTGCCATTCCGATCAGCTTGTTAGTCTCTCATCCACTTTGCTCTCGTCTTTCTCTTCTTTTTTATTATTATTTGGGGGCGGGGGAGGGGGATCCGGGGTGTATGTGTGTGTGTGTGTGTGTGTGGGTTGTGTTACATGATCCAATGTTACGCTGGCGTTACCATAATTGCACATGTTACATGCTTGCGGCGGCACAAGTGCTCACATACTGGTGGGAGTTAAACATGTGCAAGCTCATCATGACTAAGTATTTCACATTCCCGTACTGAATGACGTATGCAGCGGCTGTGTTTGAGGTCATGGTACCAACAAAGTACAAGGCCCAGCAGGGGGTGATCAAGTATATCAAGGACTACAAGAAGAAGAATAACAACGAACGCCCCAATCCTGCGACGAACAGCAGATATTTCAATTTGCTGGTGGGTTCATTATGGGCGCCACGTATAAAGGGATTGTAATAGCCAGTCGAATATGTAACACGTGTGTTTGTCATTGTGTGCATGTATGCGGGGTAAGTGAATGCGTGCTGTTTGCTTTTAAATACGTGTTTGTGTTTGTGTGTGTGTGTGTGAAGGTGTAACTGCTTACGTATTTGGATGCGGCGTAATTCGATGCACGCCTTGACCCCGCATTGCAACACAGAAACGCGCGGAGACTGAAACGAAAGAGACTATCGCTGACCAGAAACGAGTGCGCGCCAATCCCATACTCTACGGGCAGACCATTCAAGTGCGTGCTTGCATTGGCGCCGCGTGTTCCTTGAGCATGCATGTTGTGACGTGTGCATCTGTGTATGACGTGGTGTGTTTGTGTGTTGTGTGTTTGTGTGCGTGTTTGTGGGGTCCATTTCTTTCCTCTTTGTTGAAGTCATTGGTGTGTCCATGTGCATATGTTGTTTCTGCGCAGATGGTTGTTGCCGCGCATACTGTTACAACTGCTCTTTATTGACTTAAAGCTTCTCCATATATCTTTGGAACTTTTCCCGTTGTGTGTTGTGTGTTGTGTGTTGTGTGTTGTTTCTTGCATGTTGTTTTCTTTGTGTTCCAGTTGCGCCATGTCCTGAGTGGCCGCTTTGTCAGGATGGTGTCGGGGGAGACTGCGGTGCTTGACCGCAACTGCATTCGCGTGGAACTCGACAAGCACGGCGGAAAGGGATGCGTCTTCCGCATCTCACCCCGATACAAAGTCCGCGTGGAGGGCGACCAGGTGGGTACTGTCACGTGCCACCATCGCCACAGTTTTGTGCTGTTATCATACCACCACAGTGTATTTCATATTCTGGGGAGATTGCAGCGTCCGCCCTATAAGTAAGGCCATCATTGTATGTCGGTGAATGAGCCACGCATAATGCATGGGCACAGACCCACGCTCAATGCCCACCCACGTGATCCGCACACAGGTCCAACGCCACGACCGCATCGTACTTGAGAGCATGAAGACGAGTGGACAGTTTCTCGGGTGCGGGTCACGTCGCACCCAGTTTTCGTCGCCTTCAATCGATGCGAACTCGTATGAAGTGTCTGGATCGGTCACAGCATCGACGTTTTTGGTAGGGATGCATGCATTAATCTGTTTCCATTTGGGTTTTTTTGTGTGTAATATTTTGTGGATTGCGGATTATGTGCGTGTTCGTGTATGTGGTGGTCGTGGTTGTGATTGTGGTTGTGGTTGTGGTTGTGATTGTGTTTGGGTTTGTGGTTGTGGTTGTGGTTGTGGTTGTGGTTGTGGTTGTGGTTGTGGTTGTGGTTGTGGTTGTGGTTGTGGTTGTGTTTGTGTTTTAGTGTGAGTATATGTGTGTATTTGCGCTGATTGTGCTGGGACCGTGCAATGCCTGGCATCCTTGCCTGGCATATCTCCGAAAAATTGAGCTCAATTGAATACAACAAACGTGGCCATCGCAGCTGGGCATCCACCAGCGCGCAGCGTCGATCGACGCTGCCGCCCTCGCCGGAGTCATCCGGGGTGGCGATGTCATTCGCCTCTTCCACTCGGAGAAGGAGGGCTACCTGGCCGCGGAAGGCGCGTATTTGGGACGCAATGCGGACGAGCGGTCCGACTGGAGCGAGGGCGTGCACATCCGCATGCGCTCAAAGTCACACCACCTCGCCGATGACGCCGGCGCGGACCAGGCCGAGTCTGCGTCTGACGAGCCGACCGCCCCCACCATGTTCTGGCAGATAGAGGACGCCAAGGACCCGCTGTCGGGAGACCCGATTCCGTGGAAGAGCCCCTGCCGCATCAAGCACCTCCCGACCAAAAGGTGCCCAATCCGCACTCTGCAGATTAATCAAAGTGGGGTTAGCAAAGTGGTGTAGCCGGAGCCCTAATCCTTCCTACAGCCATTTTTTGGGTTGGTGTTAGCTGTTGTGCGATCTTTGGTACATTTTTATTCGCGCGTTGCTCTCCTCTGATTATTTCGTCGAAAAACTATGACCACACACACCCTTTTGTCCCTTTTCTCAGCTATTTGATGGTGACGGAAAAGGGGGGCGGATTTGAGGTACAGCTTACGTCTGGCAGCTCCGCCGCGTGCAACCGCAAGAATAGCAACACGCAATTCTATCTTCATCCTGCGACGGAGGATCCCACGGGGTTTGCTCGTGAAAGCTCGTTTTTCCACATTGAGCACGCCAACGCACGCCGCTGGATATCGTTCGACAAGGGCAGTGATGGCAAGCACATCGATGGCGTCGAATTTCCGCGGCGGCGCTACGAAGCAATGATGGCCGGTCTGCACGGGTCAGCCGAGAGCAGTCTCGAGGCAATGATGTGGGACACGGCGAGCCTGCGGATGGTTTCATCGACGGCGGAGAGGGGCATTGAGGATGCGTTTGTGGCGTCGCGAGTGGAGCGCGGGCTTCTCGAGGCCGCCAATCAGGTGGCATGCGCAGTGCCGCTCATTGCAAACTACGAGCGGATCACGTCTGATAGCGACGGAGGCGTTGTTGTGCAAGCAAAGTCAGTCCGTCTGGCCGAGGAACGCGCCACACGCAGTTGTATCGCACATCTCACACGTTTCATTGTTGTGAACGGGCTGCCAGACAAGCGCAAGCAAAAACTTCTCCGCCACTTTCGCGTCGTCGATCTCATCATTGATTTGATTGGGAAGATTGCGGGACGCACCGGCTGTGCGAATGGAGCGAGTGGCCAGTCAATTGCAGCATCGCAGCTGACCGAGATGGGCCAGTCGGCGTACGTTCTTCTCGCCGCGTTTTTGAAGAAGGCGCGCCACTCGAATTCGCTGTACCTCGCACATCACGTGCCGTTTCTCATGCGGCAACTGGAGTCTGGCTTCAAGGGGCTGAGCGCGTGCCAGCGTGCAACCGGTCAGGTGCACCACGGGAGCGCAATTGAGGTGCTTACTGCGCTGGTCCACAACAATATCAAGGTCGTCGAGCGCGTGAGCAAAGACCACATTCGCTCGATCGTTCATCTTTTAGAAAAGGTGAGAAGTTTGGCGGTCGGCAATGGTGTTTGTAATGGTATGTTTTGCTTCCTCATTGGTACGTGAGATGTGCGATTCTGACATGGCAATGTACCATCTATGTCCATTCGAAACACATATTATGTGCTCCCGCATGCGGCACCTTCGCCTTGAATGTGCAGGAAGCGGACCCGGCGTATCTCGTCTTCCTCGCGCACCTCTGCTATTGCGGCGGTGAGGACGTCCACTCTCGTCAAACGATGGTCCTGGATGCCATCGTCAGTCACGTCAAATCGGACGCAGGCTCTCTCCTGATGAGGACCGAGGTCAAACAATATGAGCCGGGGTCGAAAGGGGCTTCGGTTTTTGTCAAACTGCGCACACGTGAGGAGGAGGTAGTCTCGCTGCAGAGGCTGGATCCGAAGCATACAGCGGGCGGTAACATAATCGGGACCAATGCACAGGTATGTGTGTGTGTGTGTGTCTGTCTGTCTGTCTACGTGTAAGAGAGAGAGTGTGTGTGTGTGTTTGTTTGCTTAATACCCGGCGCTCGCGCTGTCGCTATGCGTAGACTTGACAGCACTCTGGACATACTCGGATCTACGCAGTTGTTTTTTTGTTGATGCCGGAAACGTTTAATTTACCGTCTTTTAGAGCAAGAACTCGCTATCGCAGTCGCCTGATGTGCTGCAGGAGGCGCACCGCAAGGAGGCATACTATTTTTTCAAGGCGCAGCTTGAGCTACTTTCTTCCATATGCGCTGGTGGGAATGTCTGCGCCGTGCGAACGCTCATAAAGGAGGGCATACTCAACTGGAAGGAGTGCCTCCTTGCACTCAAAAGCGACACTGTCCCCTTCCGTCTCCGTGGCCGATACGCCGACCTCATCGCCAAAGCGTTTATCGAGGCCGGCGAGAAATCGCTTCACGGGGACGACAACGGCGAGAAGACTGACATTGTGGAGCACTCGATGAGGTCGTTTCCAATCAACAAACTCGAATCGATTCACAAGGACGCAAAAGACCTGGCCAGCCGCCGCAAGGCTAAGCTGCGCACTCTTGCAGATGACAGGCGAGTGCATTTGAACTTTGAAGCAACACATGGCGTGCGTATTTTTATGCGTGCCATTTTTTTTGCCTGCTTTTCTCATTCAAACACCCAATCGATTATTGTCGAATTTATTGCCCCGGATATTCGCTGCCAACAGGGACATTGTGGACGATTTGAAGAAGTGGATTCACGATTTTCAGTTCAAGAGCATTTTTGCGCGGGAGCACATACCCAACAAATCCTCGCGCATCGGTTTCATTGCGACAGCCCGCGCCGAGAACTACTTTTTCGGCTGTGTATTCCGGCTGGTCCATCGTCTTGTACAGAGCGGGTTTTATCTCGAGGATCCCAGCGGCCTTTTCGAAAGCCTTCTGCCGGTGATGGACGCGTCGACTGACAGCGCATTTGCCTCAACTAATGAAATCGAGAAGGGTTCTGCTGATATCACTGCCGACCACGAGGGGTCGAGGGCCTCGAAAATTAGCTCCCAGACTTCAGACGGAGTCGAGTCGGACAAGGCGGAGAGCCCCGTTGAAACGTGGCGCACAAAGGACCGCTTCAAGCGCGGGAGGGACAACGACATTGTTGCGAGTGCTCGCGTGGCAGCGCTGGACATCATCGGGCTGCTGTTCCATCAGCGTCTGGACGGCCGCCTGCGCAAGCTGCTCAAACTGTTTGTGGTCATCAAAGAGCAAAGTGCGAAGCGTTCCGCGATGCCGCGCAGTGTCATCGGCGCCCTGTTTGCTCACCATCATCTGGGGGCCACAGAGGTATTGCTTCCATTAATGGACGAAAAGAACGATTATCCGCCGTCGAAGGAAACACTCCTGGCACTCTCGGAAGCACTTGGAGTGCACTCTGACGACGAAAAAGATTTTCTGATACACTGCGGAGATGACATTATTGTACCGAAGAGCGGGGCATCGCACATCCACCACGTCGATCCCGAATCAAACGGCGCGAAATTCGTGCGCCACCTGCTGGATCTCTCCCGGTACGAGCACCCCGGGCTTGTGTCGAAATCGATTGAACTGCTGGACGACTACTTCGGGCAGAACCGCATTCTGTTTGAAAGTGCCAAGCGGGCCATGCTGCTCGTGCACCCGGACTCAGTCGAGTTTGCGGCTGACGTATCCATGCACCTCTCGTTTATGGAGCACATGAGGCAGTCAGACTGGGAAACGCAAGACGCAGAGAAACTCGCCAACTGCCTCATTGAGTTTACCTCACGTTGCGAACTGGATACAGGGAGCGAAACTCCGCACCATAGCAACCAAGAGATACTCGACAACGCCGATATTATCAGCTTCGCACTTGAATTTTTGCAGCACGAGCTCGACCTGGAAACCGGTGACAACAGGTATAACTATGCCAAAGTGGCCGAGGCGTGCCTAAAGCTGCTGCGCGCCATCATCCGCGGCAACTCGAAAAAGAAAGAGCGGCTGTTCGAGCGCCTTGACGTGCTGCTGAACAAGACCGTCTCTCGCATGAGGCGGACGGACGAGAAAGCAAAAGACGCAGAAGAGATCAATGTGCTCAAGTGCCTCGCGCTGTGCGTGGCGGAAATCTTCCGGGACGAACGCAATCTGTGCCTTTATGTGCGAGAGGAGCATATCGGTCGTATGGTGGAGCTTCTTGCGGAAAATCACGTGAACGTGCCCGAGTGGATTGCTGCTCTGCGCTGCCTCGTAGAGGTGGAGGTAAAATCTGTCACTGAGACAGTGCCCTACAACCAGAGTCACGTCGCAAAGTATCTTATGCGCCACCGCGCCCAGGTCCTTGTGATGGTTGACGACAGCGACAACGGGAAGCGCTTGGCGCTTCTTCGTAAGGCAAATCCCACGGATGTGGAAAAGGCCTCACTGTACTACCATCTGCGCCTCGTCGATCTCCTTGCCGCATGCGCACACGGAGAAGGCAACAAGCACATCGAGTCTCTCTGCCAGTCCATATTCGACCCGGACGAGCTGTTTGAGGTGCTTGTGTCGGCGGACATTCCGATGGATCGCAAATGCCCCTACATCATGTTCATGCGGATGGTGTATCTGGAGGCCGAGGAGCACGAGGCAATGGACGATGTGGGGGATCTAATCGGGGAGGCAGACGCCCGCCGCGCGTCCGATGGCGTTGGTTCGGGTGGGGGCGCTGCTGTCCCAGCCTCGCAGGCGCGCCATGCCCACGCAATTCCCGATGCGCTGTCGATCAACGAAATGTGGATGTTTCTTGGGTTGATGGAGAAGGAACTGCTGGCAAAGCGTATTTTGATGAAGAACGGCACGCTGTCGCGCAAAGGATGCAGGACGGCGGCGGGGCGACCGATCCGCGTGGTCGAGTCTGTGGTCCCGAATGGAGGTGCATCCGCCACCAAGGGTGACGCGAACCCCATGGAAGCGTCGTTTGTGGAAATTATGCGCGCGTTTGTCCCCTTCTTTCGCCGCCTCCTCGACGATTACCAGCAGCGGTCGCACCCGGACGAGCCTAAGTTGGTCGCGATCGCGCGCTTGCTGAACGATTTTTTTGCAGTGACGACGCGCAAAGCCGATTACAAACAGCTGAAGATGTGCCTCTGCAAGGCGGTAGAGAAGCTCACTGATCTAGCTGACGGTACGAATCGCCTGGCCAATATTGCCGATATTTCGCGACGCCAGTTGACAGATGACTGTGGCGACGAGGATGAAGTTGACCGAAATGTGCTGAAGTACGACGAGGAGTACGAGGAGGAAGGCGCGCTGAACTCTGCGCTACACCACTTCGTGACCAATTTGGAGAACGCGGTGGCGGGTGGCAACGAAGAGTACCATCACTGTACGAAAGCGTACCATGCATATGAGACTAAGACAAACCACGACGCTATCGACTATCCGCATGATCGCAATTGTCCGTACGTTGCCGATGAGGGACTGCCCTGCGGTGCCGAATTTCAGCATTTCCTCGAAGCCATGGACACGAAGTTGGGTGCAGTCATCGCGGTTACGGAAAAGGCTGCCGGAGAGCAACTCGGAGGAACATCGAAGGAAAATCAACCTTCCTACTTTAGCAGCATTGTGCACTTTCTCAAAGTCAAGTACACCCACGCCGACATTGCCGGAGACGCCATCGTTGTCCACGAAGACGAACGTTCCCACGAAGAAGGTGCGCGTGTTATGTCAATCAACCTAACCCGGATGATTACTTGTTACACCGAGGCCATTTGTCTGGCTTTGTAGTTGGCTTGTTTATTCATCGCTACCATGTTATCCATGTCCATCCACCATTATATAATGGGTTGTCTATACAGATCTCGAGATGCGCTGCTTGCAGCTCATCCGTGCCAAGGTTCAAAAAACAAAATGTGGCTTGCACGCCAGAGAAGCGTGAGTACTGTTCAACCACACGCAGTGCCACTCTTATGTTGTGAAAAGTGCCATGTTGTTCTCAGTACCCTGAAGATCACATACGATGTTAGTTTTCGATGATATTTCGCAGTGTCATTAATATGCCACATTTGGATCAATCCCCTCCGCAATATATTAGGGGTTGGGGTTTGGGTTAACACTGGCAATGCAATCTGCACATTTCAACACTGCACAGGGGTGAGGCTAGGTTTGAGAAGGAGTGGGAGGCCGTGGAGGCAGCACAAAACGAACTGATTGAGCTTGGCGCCTGCGAGGCCGTTTGCCACCTGTTCAGCTCCACGTGCGATCAGGTGCAGCAGGAGGCGCTGCGTGCGGCTGTCGCCCTTCTTGACGGCGGCAATAAGCTCGGGCAGCAGCATTTCCTGAAGTTTCTTACGAGTTCTCATCACGAGAATGAGGTGCTATCGACGGTTCGGCGGGCTTTGCGGGATGCGACAATTACCATCAAGGAGAAAAAGGCAATGCGCGCCCACGCCGCACTCGAAAAGCAGAGGACGAACGATCTGTACCTCACGGCGCAGAAGAGTGAGTTGCTGAACTTGTAACTACAGCGTCGTTTCGAATCGCAATGACAATACTGGTTAGAAATGTGACGCCATGTTTAAAGTATCGTCGGTTTCAAAGCACATGTGTTCAGTCTGGTTGTAAAACATGGCCTTGAAAAAAGCCCATCGCCGAGATTGTATCCATAACCTGCTTAGCATTAGAACCTTCTCTCTGAACATCCATGCCTAATGTCGCCATTTTAAATTAACTTAGTACTTGGCCCCATGCAGCACTCCACGGCAACAAACCCAGGGCCGTTAGTGAGAGCGCATCGGCACAACGAGAGTCAGAACAGCGGGAGTCGTTGATTGGTGTCGAGTTGCAGCATATTTCATCTTCGAACCGTAACAGCATGGTGAGCGCGGGCGCTCCGCCTGAGAAATCTCTTGATGTCGATGCGAGCGCGCACGTGCGACGCCACGCGCACAGCGGCGAGGATGATCTGACACCGTCGGAGCACGAGGAGGGTCGCACACACGTTCTCGACGTGCTTCGTATGCTGCAGCTGTTCTGCGAGAATCACGGTGATCTCAAGAACCTTATGCGACGCCAGGAGGCGGCATCGTCGGCTAGCAGCTGCAATATTGTGCAGGAGGCCGCTGCCTTTTTCCGGTCGACGTATCGCTTTCTCGATGACGGTGAAGAGATGGTGCAACTGATCGGACAGGTGAGCTGGCCTGTTTTGCGTTGCATTGTGCGTTCATGGGACACTGGTGCGAACGTCTATAGTGAAAATGTTTTTCTGCCGCATTCGTTGATTGACGGGTGGGGCAAAGCAATGCCATTGGTAATATGTTTGCAACATGCATCGACACTTCAATCACAGACCTTGGACACTTTGAACGAATTCTCGCAAGGCTGTCAGGAGAACCAGAAAGTGCTTCTCAAATGCCACGTGGTCGCCGGCATCAATCACATTCTGATGCACGAAGTGCCGAAAAACATCCCTAAGAAGGCAAAAAAAGGGACCATGTCGCGCCGCGCCCATCTTCACAACGCCCAAGTGTCAGAAGCACGCGGCGAGGGACATGGACATAGACACGGACATGGGCACGGCCACACCCCGCCAGCTGAGCACGACGAGGCGGACCTACTGGGCCTGAAGATACGGTGCGCGACGTTACTGCACTCGATGTTGGAGTGGACTAACCCGACGGCGGAGAGAATCGCGCGGGAACTGAGAGAGACCCTCTACGATCGCACGATCATTATTCATCTTGCGAAGTACTTCCCGAATGAGCTCCGCCGGCAGCCTTTGATACCTGGGCCGCAGGTGCTCAAGTGTTCGGATCACTCGGAGGTGTCGCAATGCGATTACGCGTTTGAGCTTTATATTGTCATGAAACGCATCGAAGAACTGACGGGCGAAGTCTTTTGCAAGGCCGATTATGCGAAGGCTGTCCTTGAAAGCGTCCCTCTTAAAATGCCTGAGACGGCGAATGACGAGGAAGGCCCGCAGGCCACAGACGCCTCGCTTTTTTCGGGGTACCATAAGAGCGTGCGGTCGGTGGAAGTGTTGCGGGATGGCGAGATACAGCGGATTCACTTTAAATGCACGGATACGTCTCGAGAGCGTTTGCGCAAAGAAGCCAAGGTATGTGCTTGAATTAACTGATCAGTGAGTAGGTGTGATAGTAAGTTGTGTGTGAGCGAGTTCGCGTGTTTTTGTTCACTTCTGCGTATTGTGCAAGCTCACCGATACTGTACAGCACATAAGGGAGAATTCATCACGACAATTCCAACAGCGGTGGTTTGACATGTGTTGTACGTCGCTGGCCCTGCATGTACAGGATCACATCTTTTGGAATGTCAAACGGGGGTCGCCTACTGAAAAAATGCAGAGCTTCATCACCTTCTGCCAAAAACAAATGACGGAGATGGAGCACTTGGATATGTTGATGAAGAATCCGCTCAGCCGCCTGATCATTCATTGGTCAACGAACACCTACTGGCTCGTCATCCTCGTCACTCTGGCTCTCAACGCAATCATGCTGGCCGCATGGACCGCTCCAATGGAGTATGTGCCGCCGGACCCGGCCCTCAACCGGACCGATGGCTCGTTCGTCGATGATGGCGATTGGCTGCCTCACACGAATGCGTGGTTTACGCTGGTGCTGGTAGTGCTCGGCACGATCCACATAGCTCTTTCTGCTGCGCTACTCTGCGAGCGCTTCTTGCTGAAGCCCCCATCTCAACTGGGAAACTGGCAGGAGGCAATGACCTGGTACTATATCGTCTTTTTCGGACTGTCTATCGCGGGCATACCGCTGAAGGGCTATCCATATGGACTCCACCTTTTCCACATCATTATCAACAACGACCTCCTTCTTCGCGTTGTGAACTCTGTCACCCACAACGGAAGATCTCTTCTTTGGATCGCCGCCCTTATCGTTGTCGTCGTGTACGACTATACACTTGCCTGCTTTGGTTGGCAGCGGTCACTGTTCGATCCCGACAACGGCAAATTCTGCGGAACGCTTTGGCAGTGCTTTGTGACGACTCTTAACTTTGGTTTGCGTGACGGTCTGGGAAATGCGATTCCGTCATCGGTAGGTTATGTGCATGGCTCTACTTCCAGCCCCTCGGGTTATTTTTTTCTCTTGAAAGTTCGATTTGACAACCAGGAGTGGACAAATAGTTCTGTTCTAAACAGCCACGCCAGTTTATTGACTTTTTTGGTCTTTTGCATTAGGGTGACTTTTCTCGAGTTGGAACCCGTGCACTTCTCGACCTCTCGTTCTGGATCACCGTCATAATTATCGGCCTCAACTTGGTGTTTGGCATCATTCTCGATACGTTTTCTCAACTGCGTGATGACCGCAATGCCAAAAAGGAAGGTTAGTCACTTTCTATAATAAGTGTCTTCATTTGGTTTAGTAATTGATTGAATGTGTTGTATGGCTGAGTCCTGATTGCACAGTCCCATAAATTTACAGCAATGATAAAACTATGTGTTACTTATCTGTGCTTTTTATTTCGCTGGGTGCCGCCTCTGAACATTATGTTGCAGATGCTGCGACAAGCTGCTTTATTTGCAGTGTGCGTGCATACGATTTCGAACGATACGGGAGTGGGTTTGCGAACCACGTGCAGAATGAACACAATATGTGGGACTATGTCCACTATTTCATCTACCTCAAGGTATGTGCGCCGAATCTGTGATGTATGGTATGCCGAATGAATCGCATCAGTTTGATCATCCCGATGGTGTTATTTATCTTTGGCCCACGTACATTTTGCTGTTGACACGTGGACTAATCAGAACAAGGACAACACCAAGCTAACTTCCCACGAATACTACGTCTTCGAAATGGTGAGGTCGCGTTCCGTAGCCCTTGTCAGTAATCGCAAGTCCTTAAAGTTTGTTACAAGCTCTCTACATAGTTGAATTTCTTAGATTGACCTTAATGCCGTCCATGGTATTACCGGCATTCGCAGTTCAAGAAGGGTGATGCAAATTTCTTTCCAGTGAACAAAGCGCTGTGCTTGACGAAGGGTCAGGACAAGATCGAATCTACACTGGCCAGCTTTGAGGCAAAAATCGACTCACTTCTCGGTCGTTTTGAGCAAGAGGTGAGAGCATGCACCCATACTGTTGTGATGCATGACCTTGAAAATAAGGTCATTTTTGTACTCAATGTGATTCATGGATTTTTGGTTTGCAGAGCTGTTTTTCACTACACAGTGACTAACTGCCTGATGAAATCTTTCGTTATAATTGTTTATTCACACTGATAGGACAAGAGGCGAGTCAATGAGGATGCCCAACGATCGCGAGCTGACAGGGAACAGCAGCCCAAGGATTCTGCCGACTCTTGAGATTTTGGATCTGAGATTCTGACTAGAACTGGCTTGTCAAACCACTGCCCATAAACGAGATCATAGAATATGACGCCTCCCCCTCTTCAGAATGCCTTTGGTTGACACTCACTTTGCAATTGAAATACTTTCTGACCAAATTTAAGAATAGACAGGATGAGTCTAAGGTAATTTTACTATGGTAGCGCTAACTATATGACCACCCACAACTAAGCATCTAACTAATCTAATCCAACCCAATGCAGTGTGCATCCATAGGTGCCATTTGGGTTTCAGCGATGAGTACGAAACAGTACTGCAATTTAATATAGTAATACAATGATACAGTTTGCTAATAGTGTGCGCTTGTGTAGCCTCGCCATGTGGGTATGCATTCTATCTTAGCCGGAAACTCAATCAAAGACTCGTCATTAGAAATACGACGTAGAAAGTGTGGATACCGTGATGAGTGGCGGATACGCGTTTATACAAACAGAAACCC
>CALSCR010000244.1:2837-16583 GCA_943704495.1 Pigoraptor chileana
CCCCCCCCCCCCCACTCATGCAGCATGTAATCCAACGCGCACATAATACTGCGCGTGTACATTGCAATACATTAACATGCATATGCACAGAGCACGCACCTCCTCCACCAGTGGATGTGGTTTGCTTGGCATCCAAAGTAGAACCACTGCAGCGGGCTCTTTATCTCCTCGAGAAGAAGATCTCTGCCGGCCTCGGGATCGCCCTCGATGCGGCTCACAAGCGACTCGACGTTGTCCACAGTCAGCCTCCCACGCGGCTGGCCCCTGTGCGTCGGCGTGCTTCTTCCCGAGTTGGAGTTCGTTCGCCGGCCGTTCCCATTCTGGGCACGTCCTTGCCTACTGTTTCGAGAGGCATTGTCATCGTCGGCCTCCCGCGGGTTTCCTTGTTCGGCAATGGCGGCATGTGCACTTCCTACAACGGGCGCATGAGATGCAGCCGTCGATCGCACGCTCCTGTAAGCTTGCAAGGACAACCACGCGTCCGCCGCGGCATACTGTATCTGCTCTGGAGTGAGCGTCTCCGCGCCCCAATTGCTGAGGGTGATGGCCTTGGGCTTTGACATGTCGGCGTTGAAACAGTCCTTCATGAGCTGTTTAATTCCCCTGGGACGCAGACCAGCCCTCACATTCTCTTGATCCACTTCCATAAACGACTCGAGAACGAGGTTGCTGGTCCACGCACTGCGCAGGTTGCGGAGGTCGTTCACAACGCCAGTGGCCGCCTTTGTGATGCTGCGATTGGCAAACAGATTCACGATGCTAGTAGGAAGACTCACTGAGTCGCCATTCCTGTCAGACATGTAAGGCAGGAGGGAAGAATAAAGCAGTATGTGTAAGTGGGCGAGACGTGTCAGGCTGGAGAGAAAAAGCAGTGTGTGTGAGGTGCGGAAATAACAATTCGCATGTCGATGAAGTGCGATATAAAAGCATGCATGGGATGGTCGCACAGACACAGTATCTACAAGGCAGTGCGTGTTTACAGTCTAAAGCGAAGATTAACCACCGACGCCAATGCAATAAACCATCCCTTCATCTAATGGCCATTGCAGTTCTAGTATACAAAATAGTTGCAAGTGTGACAAACTCACGTGATCTTGCGCGTTTGGTAGACTAGGCAGTAGTCCGCAGTGGCAATCTGGATGACCGACGGCGGACGACGCGGAGCGTTTTTCTCGAAGACCGGCCTCGTTTCAGTATCAAATCCCACTGCGCCGCCGGGGGGAATGAAGGACAGCATCGTGGAGAGAACTGCGTCGCAGTAGGTCGGGGAGTCGGTGACACAGATAATAACGTCTCTTGTTCTCTGCCTGTCGCAGGGGACTGTGTGGCTTCGTTGAAGGGCCGTATACGATGTCCCATGGGGGACAGGGCCTGGTACAATGTGCTCCATCTTTGACCGATTGAGAAGGCAGCGTGCTTGCTGGCTTGTGGGGATGCACTCGTGCGGTTGTGCGTGCCTTGTGTTGATGTTGTCCTACAGTTGTCAGCGTTTGCTTAGTTGGTTGATGTGGTGTTGCTGTATCGCTTACTGGAAATGTAAGCCGTGAGCGTCCCCTTATATATACTGGGTTTCCGCACTCCCGTGATGGACGTGCATGTGCCAGTGGCCCAGTCACTGTGCACCAGAAGCTTCGGTTGCAGTCCAACTTTGTCCAACCGATTCACTGACGTGACTGCATGGACACACGCCAATACCACCTGCGCTGTCAGAGACCAGAAACTGAGAACACCCCATGTCTGCTGGTCAGCTGTCTCACTGCGCCACATGTGTCGTCGTCCCCTCACTTCCGCACTGTCCAACCTCGAAACTTTTCAGTGTGCAACCTTATCTGTCAGACTACTCTCAGCCAACTGTCAGCCGGCTATTTTTAGCCGAGTCAGGGTCCGAGTGCGTCATTTGAGGACGTGACGGCAGTGTCGATCGGGTAACGTGGTGTGACCAATCAACGGACGGGCATGGCCGTTGTCAGTAGTGACGTGCCTTGCCGCAGCGGGAAGAAGGTTCTGCCGACTTCCGACATCGGTTTCGGGCTATTCGAAGTGGCGGCTGCACGGTTCAGTAGCAATAGGAATCGAAACTATAGCGGTCGTTCTCGGCTCTTCGTCAGTCGGCGTGCCACGGTCCCCGGCTGACTCGGCCGCCGGACAGCCGCAGGCGGCGATCCGCCTGACGGCATTATCCATTCTTGACTCGCCGATACCCGATGGGTTCCAACCCTGCGTATATTGAGTCTGGAAGATACTCAGTCAGTTTGAACGGGTATGGCGCACGTGCGGCCGCCGGCGATGCTTATTTTCTCAGTACTCAGTGACATAATCACTCAACTGAATATTACGGCCAGTCCCGGCCGCGAGCCTGCTCAGTCAGGGCATCGCTGTCCGCTTCAATTCAGTGTAGCTGACTACTGGCCCCGGAACTGAGATGTCAATACAGCTTTTCAGTCCGACGGTGCGCGCCGGCTCAAACTCCGGCCGCTCCCTGATTGTCCGCCGTCACCTGATTTCGTACAGGCGTCACTGGCCCTATCAGTGCCGGACTGCACAGAGTCATCGCTGACAACACTGATGACACATCAACTGACTGGCTCTGCTGTCCGACGGATAAATTCTAGGACCCACACTGCTACTGAGCACACTTAAAATAAAAGTTTAGGGATTCTACTTCCGGTCCGAATCAAACCTGATCCGGTCAGATTATGCCTCCACCACCACCATACCCCAGCACTAGCTGCTCCGCTCACGGCCACCGTCACTTGCCGCCTACAGTATCAGTTTGGCTGGCCGCAGCCGAGTTGTCATCAAACAATTCGGCCTTCTGTTGATATCGATGCCAGTTGCATCAGACCAATATCAAAATGGGGGGTCGGCGCGTCCTGAAGTGTCACGCCATGACTACCACTGGCTCCAACTAGACTTTTGAACTCGGCGGACACAGACAGAGTCGTTCCAATTTCGTGTGTGTGTTTGTATGTGCGGTCGTTTGGTTGTGATTGTCATTGGCTAACCCTCACCCTAGCCCTGATAACGGCCACACACTTCAGCTCGAGTTCGCTGACAGAAATAAATCATCTTGATGCCCTTAGACTTGCTGTATTCCGTGACCGGTTCTGCTGCATTCCAGACAAGATCACCTCCGAATTCAAAGAATATATTGACCACCATCATGAAACCATCCATGATGCTCATCCGCAGCATCACAGAATGGAATTACTGACAGGTCTTCACAACCACAAGACTGGCTTGGGATGCAACCCCACGATCTGCAAGTGCGCGAAGTCTGAGTCTCTAGTCGACGGCAGTGGGGCCCTAGGCCTTAATTATCTGATGATTGGCCAAAACCAGGCCGACCGGTCGCCTCGCCCACTGACACACTGAAACATACGGAAGCCTACACAACCAGACGTCAGCCATCACAAAAGGACTCAGCAGCCAGTATCACGCCAGTTGCACACCACGTCTGAAGAAGGATGACGACAGATGCGCGGATATTTCCGACTTTTTGCACCCGCGCTCGCATGTCAACCGCACGAGTGAGGTACCACGACGAGGCTGCAAATGCGATGAAGAGTGACGCCGCATCTGCAAGCACCATCAGCGCCACTCCAAACACTCCGAGTCCCACCGCACGACCGGGCTGAGCGTCACACACTGCAATGGAGATGGCGACTCCACAGACGTTTGCCGTGTGACGTCCAATCAGCTCGTTTAGTTTGCGAAGACCCAACCAGTGCTCTCGATTGTGAGGAGTGACTGGCAGTGGGTGCCTGCTCGACAAATCGTCACTGTCACTGGTGCCAAAGCGTCCTTCTGCGCCCACCGCCATATCCGGACCCACGTCCGCCGAGCACGGAGAAAGCTGCACCGTGATGTTCGACACATTTGACCGTTCAGCCGATTCCACAGAAGTCATGTGCAAAGGATTGTGCTCTGTGTTGATAAAATCGGTTTGACTTCGCACGGCGTCGCTGAGATGGTTCCGGCGCGCAGGGCAGAGTCGTAGTCTCATCCGTTGCAGTCGCGGCAGTCCGGTTGCTTTGGCCCATCGAAAAAGTATGGGCATAGTGTCCTTTACGACAGCGCTGACAAGTGTTGAAATGACGAGTCCTGCGAATGGATTCTCGGCGCAGTATTGAAGCGAACGCTCTGGCAACTTGATTGCAAAGACAAACACACGAATCTGCAACGGCAAGAAAAGAAAAAAATTCAATGAAGAGACCAGTAATTAACTTTCTGTTAATGTCATTGACATGAGGCAGTTCAAGGGCCTGTCATGCAACCAAAATGTCGAGCACGACTACAGGATACCGCATGTGCACTGCTGGCCGAGAAGCAAGAAAGTCGGGACAGGCGCTCGTCATATGCCAACCACGCAATAAATGCTGAGTTGCCACATGTAAATCGGAACACTGCAGCTGAAATGTCCCCATATACTATATTATTATATCCACGTCATCACTGCCGACACACATTCAGTCGCACACAGCGCATGCTATGGAATAACGCGAGCCAATGATGGCGAAGTGATCTTGGATCAGAGAGAGAGATCCAATCAGAAAAAAAAGATGATAATAAGGGTCAGAATACCGTATTAACTGAATCACGACACTGCGGCCGTCGATTACCATCAGGCTTCTGTCTTACATTAAAACAAGCACGCACACAGTAGTGCATAGACACACCTGAATGGCATGAAACGCCGGCTCCACATTACCGGACTTGGTTAAGGCGAGCAGAGCTGAAACAAGCACCTGCGATAGCACGGGATACGCAACGCTTCCATACACGAATTCGAGCTTTTTGCTCTGACGACGGTGCCCATCGACGACTCCCGAAAACACGTAGAACCACACAAATGTCATGACGGAATGCACGACAAATGCGATTGCTTGTGCAGTGGCCAGTGCTGCTATTGCGATGACGACGACAAAGGCACGCGATGTTCGGAGGTACGGAGGGAGGAGTTCTCTCATCCACAACAAGGGCAGATTCCCAACAGCGTATAGTACAATGGGAGGTACAACACAAACCCAGATCAGTTTCCAGGCGGAGCACGAAGTGTCACGAAGAAACCCCGTGACATAGAGAACAGCGGATAAGAGACCTGCTGCAATCACAGCGCCAACAGTGAATGTTTGCATAAAAACCGGAGGAATCTTCGCATCTTTCCTGGAGGTTGACACAGCCACCATGATTGAGATGACCACCAGAAAAAAGACATACTCAGTTGACGCAATTGCGCAACGCGAAAGAACCCAGTCGGTACGGTCAGACACTGCACGGATGGCCACATTTGCGGCGAGGGCCACAGCAACAGATGAGACGGCAACGGGCATCCATTTCGGCACGACACAACGCAAAAGATCCCACACGAGAAATACGAAAGTACTAAGAATCGGCAAGGTATGGCGACCGACTGGCCGTGTGGTCGAGTCCGCATAAGGGTAGTGTGCGTGGGCATCAACTTCATCGTCGTCATTGGCGAGTTTGAGAGCCACTGCGACACCGTTGCCGGCTGAGCCAGATGAAGCGACTAGACGCGTCGCCGATGGCAAACTCGCGTCAAACGCATACGCCGCTGTCATCGTGCACGCCGGTGCATCATCTGGGTTTGCCTTTCCATCACCAATTCCGTCTCTGACCGTGGCCGTATGCGCAATGTTCGCTTCTTCAGCGTGACGAGTCATTCACAGCAAACTAAGTCGCGGCGCAAGCTCCATTGACGCCCGGACTGGAAAGAGCATCCAGCTGACCGGCGGATTCACAGCAAAAACCAAACTGCGCCGCACGAGGCTAATTGCAATCGGGAGACGGGCAGTCGTGAAGCGCTTAGGAGTCTCGAATCACGTCACATAATATGTTTCGCGGATCCGAGTGCCGGATTCAGAGAATGGAAGCACTAAGCTTAATAAGGTCGCCGGCGACTGAAACTGAACCGTGTTCGCGCCGCCGTGAATGGTCAGTCAATACTGAAGCACTTTTGGTCGTCGACGGGCAATTTAGAACACAACTCAGTTGGCCGAGATCTCGCTTATTGAGGTGCTACTGGTACTGTCGTCATCTGGAATATGACATCACCAAGCCATCATTACGAACCGCACCGTGGCCATGTGCCTTCCGTTTGAAACCGATTGCATGTCATGGAGGAAATTCAAACCGCCACACAAAGATTCAATGTACACAGTATGCACACAATGACACCAAAGTGTGCGCATAGTACGCTATATTCCCACACACTGTTGATCTGAATCCAGTTCATTTCACTGAGGTTGGAGAAAAGGAAACTCATCTGCGCACAAGTATATGTCAGATCTTGTCGCGGTGCATCAACGAACCGCATCCATGCCCAACTGTTGTAGCCGGTAGGGCTTGCTGCCCACCTTATGAGTGTACAGTGCGCAATTTTAATCCATTCGCGTGTGTGGTCACTTTGGAAACGATGTCCCGGCTGTTGCTCCGCGGTCTGATCGGCCGCGCTCTCGCAAGGAATGGGCATCGTGGTGTGCACGCGCATCCCAGTCGGTGAGTGAGTGTATCTTATGAGTTGTGTGTGTGTGTGTGTGTGTGTGTGTGTGTGTGTGTGTGTGTGTGTGTATCTCAGCTTGATGATAAAGCTGGTGATCCTTCTTGAAGTTGTTTTGTAATCGTCCCTTTCTGCCGTTGATACATACCGATGATTCACCAAACCAACTACGCGTGTGCTTTTCCTCCCGCTACGTGCAAACTAACAGGCAATATTCATCTTCGGCGATTTGGTGAGTCTGACCGTCTCTCAGTGTTGTCTTGTGCTACTCTTGCGAGTACTGTCATTGTACACTCAGGCAGAGTTTGTGTTGTAATGAGTAACAGTTTGGGTAATTTTTGCTCTCTTTCTCACTCTCTCTCTCTCTGTCTCTTTCTCTCGTGGAGTCATGGGCATAGCGCCTACGACACTGACTTGAATCCTTCATCTCTCTCTCTCGCTTGTGAAGTCGTTGGCACGGCGCCTAAACCATGGACTTGAATCATACTTTTGTGACTCTGTCTCTCACTTTCTCTGACTCTCTTGCTCTCGCGTGGTGGGCTATCTGTGAGTCTATATGCTTGTGCCAAAGGCTTTTTCAATAGGTCCCGCAGTATAACTGGCCCCTTTGTTATGATGATCACTGACCATGTCTGTTGCATTCTGTCATTGCGTGCATGTCTCTCTCACAGGGCGGACCAAACCTCCGACGCTTCCGTCGACTCTCCGACTGCGGCGTCTGTCCTTCCATCCACTCCACTCTCGAATGCTTCGAGTGCAATCGCTCGCCACCAAAAACAGGTGGACAAATTCATGCTCGATCGACGATTATGTGCCGCGTCTTCAGACGCATACGCATTAATGATTTCTGCGTCGGCGCGCGTCGGCGATGTCGACTCGGTGGAAAAGCTCCTTTCCGACATGACTGCACACGGGATTGTCCTGACACACCTGGACGCGGTGCGACTCGGCGAGACTTACTATGCCGCGGGGAGGGGCCGCGAGGGCGCCGATGCAGTGCGCGCACTGTTGAAGACACACGCGATTGCACCAACGACGGGCGTCATCAACTGTATACTGGAAAACCAGCTCTCGGCGGGCGAATTTGCGTCTGTTGTCGGTTCCTACCGTCAGCTGGACATTCTCGGGATTGCGCCAGATGCGGGCACGCGGTCGATTGGCTGCCGCGCCCTGGTTGGCATCGGAGACTATGCGGCAGCTATTGCTGAAGCGCAGACCATCGACTCCGTCGCAGTGAGGGCGTCGGTGTTTGCGACGATCTCCGAAATGGCGTCGGATTGCAAGGACATTGAACGCGCTCGACACACTGCCGATCTCGCAATTACAAACATGCAGAACTCTGCGGGAGCGCGTGGCATTTCGTCGTCTTGTAAGTTGCAGCCGCTGGCAATGTTGCCTGACGAAGGTGTATTCACTTCTGCTGTCAACGGGCTTTTGCGTGCACAACAGCGCGTTTTGAAATTGTGCGCAGAGACAATGAAGGAGGCGTCGGGAGAGAGCGCGGCAGGCCACGTGTGTGAGAATTCTGCGTATTTTGCGCGCTTGGATATTCCGTACATTGCGTCGCGTGAAGGTCATTTGCTCGACGCACAGAGCTATCGTCTACTGCTTGATTCGTGCGGGGACGCTGCGGTTGTCCAATCACATCTGACGGGAATGGACCTCTCGCTGTCGGTGCGTGCAGACGCGTGGAGGCGTGTGGCAGATGCTCATCCCGTTGTCATAAAGTACCGCCGCATGAGAGCAATATTTGACGAAATGAAGCGGGATGCCATCGTTGCTGACTCTGAGGATTACATTGCGTTTCTTTCCGCGGCGATTGATGCCTCGTTGATTGAATCTGCGTTGTGTGCGTGCGCCACAAGTGCGCTGCCAAACAAGCGACCGTTGGATGCAGCAAAGGAAATCATTGTCGAGATGAATGCTAATCTGCACGCGCGTGTCGGTCCGAACGACAGAATGTTTGCGTTTCTTATGCGTGCGTGCTCCCCTGCTGCAATAGCAGTGCCTTGGGCGACAATGCGTGTACATGACATGCCGAATGTTGTGCCGCGCACTCTTTCGGGACGGTTTGTGGGCTCCTCCTCGTATGCGTCGCAATTTGTTCCCGTTGCATCTGCGGGTGTGCCAATTGCGTCGATCGCTGTGCTGCGAGAATATGACGCGCGAATGGACGAAGTCAATCGGGACATGCGGGTGTCCAGTGTGCCGTATGGACCGTTGTCTGCGCATGCGTATCTGTCCATACTGGCACACGCCCACTCGTTTGGTCACATGGTGCACTCGTACAAGTGGCTTCTATCACTCGCAGTGCCCCTGCTACCGGAAACATACGAAGTCATGATCTGCACTCTGTCGTCGACCTCGAACAATAATATGTGCCACGAAAGAGCGCTTTCTATATGGCTAGAGCACGTTGCTCCCACACCTGCCGCCGATGCCGAAAGTGCACGCGACGATTCGTCGGCGTCATTGAGTGCCAATCAACCCACCGATGCGACAATGCTTTCTGTGCTCAGCTCTGCGTGCGAGTTGGGTCGCTTGGACGATGGTGCGCGGGTCTTGCGTCGCTTTTTGAGGAATGCGTCTCTCCCGGAAGCAATTGGCATTTATGCACGCGGTCACATCCGAGTGGGTGACATTGGCGGTGCGGAGCGTGCTGTGCGCCAAATCGAGCGACTGGGGCTGTCGGCTGCTCCCGAATCGGTTGCAGCCACTCTTGAAATTGCCTTATATGTACCTCCGAAACCGGTTAAAGACATGGAAGGCGCGATAGATGACGCGGCGGCAGTGTTATCCAATTCGGTGGCCATAGTGGAGGACGAGTCGGACAGGGCGCGTGACTCTGAGTCTGCGGTTGGTATAGTGAGGCTGGGGCTGGCCGATGCGTGGCGTTTTGGTCGCGCGGGTGCTGTTCGCGCATCGGGTGTGGCCGTGTCCTCGCTGCTGTCACGTGGGCTCCTCGCAGAGGCGGCCAATGTCATTATATCCGACGGCATTGTCGTCGATCCCCCGGCACTGCGACACCTCGTTACCGAACTGATTGCGGCAGGTAATGTGTCGATGGCGGAGACTGCTGTTGTTGCAGCCGCCGGCAACGCACGCACAAAAGGAATGCCGTTTAGCTTTGAAGAGGCGGTGTCTCCACTTGTCGTCCGTCTGCTCGCAGAGAAGGGCGCCGCCGCAGCACTCGATCTCGCAAAGAGAGCGTCCGGAACAAGCGCGTCTGAGTTTGTGGCGATCATGCGCTATCTTGCTTCCGCCGCCGAAGGTGCGGCGACTCCGTCGCAGACGACGACGACTAGGCCTGCCATTTCATTTGCCGATGAAGATGTGAGCGAGAGTAATGTGGTTGCACTCAGCCCATCGCTCGTGTCTGCAGTGTTGGAGGATGCGAATCCCGAGTGCATGGCGGATGTGCCCCTGTGCGATGTTCTTCTTGCTGCATCGTTCAATGGACAACCTCCTATGGCGGCGCGTGCACTGTCGCACAGAAAGATGTCTTCAGCACATTGTGTCGTCCCCCCTGTCGCGATCGACCACGGACGCCTGCTTAGCGACGGATACTCGCAACCATCGGCTGTAGCAAGTCCGTCGCATCCGCTAAGCGAGCATGCGCTGAAACGACTGTTTGGTATGGCTGGTATTTCTGCGTTTGAAAAAGGGGCGGTGAAGAAGCGCGTTAACACGAACGAGCGATCCATTCCTCCGATTCCCGTCGCACTGAACGGAAATGTGGCGCGTGTGCTAGCAGACGCCCTGTCAAGCACGTCGTTTGCATCGGAGGAGTCGGCATCGAGATACTACGCCGGCTTTGTGCACAAGTGCCTTGGAATAGGACTCGTGTGGACTGGGAGGGTGCAGAATTTGATTGAGCGAGACCAGGCCACTGCAGGCGTGGAGGCTGTTCCGTATGTAGTAACACATTCAGACACGACAAAAGAGCTTGTGGATGAGGCACTTTACGTGTTGGGGGACATGGCGCGTCGCGGTGTGAGCCCCAGTGTGCCGTCCCTGTACTTCATCACGGCAAACCGGCTCGTTGTGCTGGGTGAGCACCGTCATGCTTGCGATGCAATACTGGCTATGAAGGCAGGTGCCGATGCCACGCCCGCGCGGGTTCTTGCGGGCTCTCGGCAATTGTACGGCACGCGGCAGTGGCAAGAGGCTGTTGAAGTGGAGCAGCGGCGCATGCGTTGGATTGACCGCCGTGCATCACGTGCCCTGTCGGCGGTGATTGGCGAGCGCGCGCGGGCGGTGATTGGCACATCCTCTGCGGCAGAGATGCGCGAGTGTGTTGAGATGGTTGCAAAGGGTCTCGACGGCGGGCTTTCACTCTTCCCGGGCGACTTTGCGGCTGTCGTCGCGGCTGTTTCTGGCGGCATTCGCGCCAGCAACGCTGCCGAGAACATGGCAAGCGCAATCAGTGGCATTGTTGCGTCCCTTGTAGCACCGATCGACAGAGGTCTTGTGCAGCGCGACGCCGCCAAGTGGATCTATGCACCCCTGGTGCGTGGATGCTGCCAAGTGGGTGTGGCGGACGAGGGAGGAGAGCTTGCGACTGTTGGCGAGAACTCGGATGCGCAGTTTGGCCGCGCAATGGCTGTGTCTTTGGCAGGCGCACTCGACTCACGTGACGTTCGCATCCCCGCGTCAGTGCTGTCTGACGTCATTGATGCAAGCATTGCGCTTGGGGATCTCACGGCCGCCGTTGCCATCGCAACCGTCGGAGTTGAGCGACACGCACTGGGAAGCGTCGCCGCTGTTGGCAGACTGATGCAAGCCCTCGCCGAGCACCAAATGGTGTCGGAAGCTAATGAGCTCGTCCGCGTGCTATCCTCTCACCACAAAACACACGCCTCCCTTATGCTTCTCAGATCTGCCGCGTCAGACAGTGCGCTTGTTCAGCAGTGGGGTTCGTTTCGACAGCGATGCGGCGAAGATCCCAACGATGCAGCCAAGCAATACTTGGACGGGAAGGTGGCCACCCTGCCCCGCTTTGTGCAAGAGATCGCATACTGGGATGTGTGGCGGGGTCTTGTGTCGCGCGGGTATTTTGTCAAGGCTGCGTCGTGGGCGGCCCATTCCAATGCGCCGAGCCGGTGGCGTCCGAACAAGCGCCAGTGGGACAATGCACTATCGCGCGCCGCGAAAGCAAAGGACGTTGTGGGTGTGTCGTCTCTCCTCAATGCTGCTGTGCATACGTTCGGGGCGCCTCGTGATGGCGGCGGCGATGTTGATGCTGACGAGCCCGCCCATGGCAGCAGTGCATCCTCGTCGCAAGTGAAGCCGACGGTGGCATATGTACCAAGCTCACTTGTTGCCGCGGAGCTCGTCAAAGTGCTTGCGAGTAAGGGATTGTCGTCAGAGAGTTTGCATCTTGCGATGCAGTGTAGAATGCGCGGGAACGATCCCGGTGCCACTGCGTGGGCGGCAGTGGCGGCGGCCGTGACAAGTACTCTCGGGGCTGCCACAACCACCACGGCTGACAAAAATGCCGTTTCTGCCAAGGACGCCACCGGCAGTGCCAAGAAGGGTGCGCGGTTGCGGGAACTTGCGGCAGGCGCACAGGAGGCACTGCTTGCACTCGACGATTCATACGCACACAAGGACTGGTATCGGCTGCTTTGGACTGCCGTGCGGAGTGTGGCGGATAGACAGAAGGCCGTTTGAGACGACAAAGTTAACGCGCTTTCAGGTGTCATCTGCCCATACCCCTGTTCTTTTATTCTCTGGGGATGATAATGGCATTGCGTCGACGATCAATTGAGTAAAAAGCACCTTTATTGTGAAAATTCAATGACAAATTGCTGTCAGTGCTATTTAGGTAGGATCAAGAGCAAGGGAGGGCCGCACAACACTCCTGACGCGACAGATGCTTGTTTGTAATTGTAAACATTAAGTGCAACCCCTTTGCGCGTGCATCCCACAGCGCGCGCCACATACATGCACATACTATAATCGCGCTCTCGCCCCTCCTTCCGTCCCAGGCGTTCGTTGAACCGCACTTTGTTTGTTTTTTCCTTCTTTGTGTAATGCATTCTCCAGAGCCTTTATCGCTTTGCTGATTTCCGGCGTCGTTGTGCATGCAATGAGTTTTATAGCAGTAATCTCCGTCCACGCCACCGACTTTGACCATGCCGATGCCCCTCACTGCGAGCACATCTGAGTACATCCGCTCTGACTCGGTGCGAACAGTGATGGACGAGGAACATCTGTTTATTCAGTGGCATTGCTTGCTTTATATCGGCACCGTTTTCGTACGGTAATTGATAAAATCATACTCTCCAGACTTTACCAACGCAGTATGATCCCTTTTCCCCTTGCGATGCGTAAGATCACAGTAGCTGTTTCACTTTTGATAAAAACAACAAATCGAAAAAAAATCAAACGCAAATCAGATTTAAGAAATGGAGGGCTGTTCTTTTCATTCAATTCAATATTGTATAACACAAACGCACGCGCGCGAGAAAAAACGACTGTTACAAACTGGCGAAACCGAAAGCAAATTGCACGCGCAGAAGCATTAATGGCGCTCACCAAAAAGTTAAACAAACCGCAACAAAAGAAAAAAGGAAACACCATATTATAAGATTGTGCTCTTATTCGATGTTCGTCTCAATCTGACCGAGCTCAATAGCCGACGCCGGGGCTTTGGCACTGGATTGTGCAGCAGTGGTCGTGGCATACGACGATGACATTTGCGACTGTCGCGAGTCCGACGGTTGCACGTTACTAAAGAACTTCAGCGACAGAAAACAGCAGGTAAACTGCAGAAGATCGAAAATAAAAGATATGCCGATTGACCCAGCTCCAGGCGCATCGGGGGGGTTTGTTGTAGTGTTGTACTTGTCCGAGAGTGCCTGTGTGGCTTCGTACACCTGGAGGGCTATTGCGAGCACTTCTGCGACGGTGGATATGATGAGGAGTGTGAGGATGCGATTGAGTGCGGCCCGTCGCGACTTCTTCCGGTGTGACTTTTTGTCGCCGACTGTCTCCGAGGAGGGATTTGTACCGCTCGACTGCTTCTCCATTTGGTGCGCACTGTGAAGAATGCCATAGATTGTCGTTCCGCAAAAGAACTGCGGGTGCGAGTTCACATTCGGTTGGGGTTCGCATGTGTGCGATGTTTTTGTTGTTGATGTTGTTGATGTGCGTGTGTGCGTGTGTGTGTGTGTGTGTGTGTGTGTGTGTGTGTGTGTGTGTGTGTGTGTGTGTGTGTGTGT
>CALSCR010000245.1:0-13776 GCA_943704495.1 Pigoraptor chileana
GTGAGTGAGTGTGTGTGTGTGTGTGTGTGTGAACGAAAGGTATGAGCGGTTATTTCTCACATTACATGTGGCTGACAATGACAAAGGCAGTCCGACAGTGCAAGGCACAGCCATCAATCTCTTCCTTTAAACTTCGAAATTCTTTCTGTCAACAGACAACTCAAATGTCACGACATAAACATAATGTAAGAATAAGAACATCGTCTCCTTCCGTGTATGGTAGCCGCCCACATGGACATCGCACTCAGACACCAGGCATCGTTTTCAACCCACACACACACACACACACACAAACACAAACACAAACACACACACACACACACACAAACACACCTCAAGAGTATCGAAAATTTGACGGACGGCACGTGGAATAATTCCCACGGCCTCCTCTCCGATTCCCTCCAAATTGCCACTGCCCATAGTGTAGGTTTTTCCCGAGCCAGTCTGTCCGTACGCAAAGACCGTCGCATTGTAGCCTTCAAAGCACGACGTAACAAGAAACTCCACGCATGTTTCATAGATCTCGCTCTGCAACAGCGAATAGATATAGGATTCACCTTAGTGTGTTAGGTGCTGTGCCCATAGACTCAAAAGTGAGAGAAAGATGTAGGATTCAAGTCAGTGTCTTAGGCGCTATGCCCATGGACTCCACAAAAGAGAGAGAAAGAGAGAGAGGCGTGCAGTTTTGGCGTCCCGCGCCGGGTGAGTCACGTGCCAGGTGCATGCATGCGGTGCTTACCTGGGTCGTCGACGGACCAAAGACATGGTCAAACGTAAACGCCTTATCTTTTCCGATGACAATCTGCTTCCGATCGGAATGTGCCTTTACGCACTCCATGCGTCTTTGCAGCTTTTCTTTTGTGACGAATGGCCTCACCTGATGGACGCAACCAATTTTGCAATGTGATGGTAAGATGTACAAGGGCACAAAAATGCAAATAAATGCAGAAGGTAAAATTTCAGCATCCATCTACGAAACTCTCGAGCTCACAACACAATCTAAATGACGAAGACAAGTTTTAGCGGATGCCATTGCGTGATGCATCGAAGGAACATAAAAGCACATCAAAACAATGACGAACAACAAGTTTTAAGCGGATGCCATCGCGTGATTGGAAGTTCGATCGAGAGTGCAATCACGTGAGGCACACTGCCTGCACTATGAAGCCCAACCCACCCGCACAGCCACTCGCACATTGACCTCCGCCTTCGCATCTTTCAGTGTTGACGCTTTCACCTCCATTTTAAAATAGTGAAATGGGGTGGAAACCGTCACCGATCAGCTTAGACTCTTCTTAAAACTAATCCGTCAGAGCCATCGGAGTCGTCGAAGATAGATGATGGATGCAGAAGTCCATATCTTTTGAACTTCGAAACATTGGCATTACTTTTCCTTTCGCGCACTCGATTGTTTGTGCAAACTTTGATTTGATTCACTCTCAGTTGAAGCCTGCTTTGAGTTTGAACTGCCGTCAACGCGCCAAATTCCATTGATGAGTTATGTATGCGAGCTCTCGCAAATCTCCGAATTGTGTTTGCAACCTCACAGTCCGGCAATACAACAACACGGTGAATCGCAAATAGTTACAATTGCTTTATTAAGCTTCTCACTATGCATTCATGCGTCGGCCACTTCGGATTTCAGCTGCTGCAGGAGGGCGCTTGGTTTGCTCGCTCCTCCCGCACGGGCATTACGGCATCATGCGCATCGACAGCCGATGCACTGCCGTCCATTGATGCCGGAACGGCGGCAGCGGCGCGAGCCTGTTCAAACGAGGGTCCAAGAGCACGTGCCCGAGGCAAGTTACGAGTGTCGAGTGCGCCGACTCCATGTTGATTGCTCGCATTGATGCCAGCCACTCGCCTGCCATTGGCATCAAATTCACGCGAAGATGGTTTTAGGTTGAATCCCCTGGGCGCACGTGCCTGCTCATTACCCCCGTCAACGCCCGCTGCAGGGTCTCCGTTGTTGTGAATAGCGCTGACTGCATGCACAGGAGTAACACCAGCCCCCGCACGCGCGGCTGTATTAACATCGAACGTACCGCCCTTGTTGATACTGCCGTCAACGCCAGTCGCGCGTGGGCGTGCAGCTCCAACTGCACGTGTGGGGTCCCCGACATCAGACGTGCCATGATGCATATGGTGCCTATTTGCACCTCGAGACTTTGAGTTGGCGACTTCGGCTGTATCGTCCACGATGGCATGATTTTTGCCGTCGATTGGCTGTTGCTCTCCGTCTGCGTCGGCAGCCGCACTCAGTCCTGCTCCATTAGCCCACACATCACCCATCCTGAGTGCATCACTGAGAAGCATATCGAGACTCAGCCGTTGTGCGTCCGTGTCGGTCCCCCCGTAAGCGTGCGAACTTCCTTCATGTGCATCTGCGCCGGTCGATCCTTTCGGCGGGAACGTCGGTGCTGGCGGCATGCTTGCAGCGTCAGCCGCCATCATTGGATGTGACCGCTCGGCGCGATTGCGGCCTTCACGATCCCCACGTGGAGTCATCGGCAAAGACGAATGCTTTTCAACGCGTCTCTCTCGCGGCACAAACTTTCGAAGTGCGTCGACACCGCCGTCGTCATTTACGTTTTCGACTTCCCGTGCCTTTGCGGCCGCCTGTTGCGCTCGTGCATGCTCCATCATAAACGCCAGTTTTGCCTTTTCCGACAGTCCTTCCGGCAATTCAATGAACCCGGGCGGAGGGAAAGATTTGCCCGCTGCAGCACTCACTCCGTTGCCGGTGAGCCCGCCCGCCGCCGCCGCTTGGTCCGTCAGAATGAACGGCGCGACAACACCTGCTTCCTCGGGCGGATCGTGGAGATAGGGTCCCATGTTCGCACCTATGTAGTCAGCCCACGGCCTCGGCGTTTCCCCTTCCTTCGGCTCGAATTCGCCGGCTTGCCATGCATCGCGCAACCTGTCAAAATACTCTGTCTCGGGAACCGTGCGGCCCGTCCCTTCTGCAATGAAGGCCTCCCCATCGGATCTCACAATGCGTACGGGAATGTGCAGTGCCAATGGATTAGGGCGGGGCCTGCCCTCGTGGTCGTGTGCAAACACTGTCGGATGTCCGTATAACATCTGAAAGAAGCGCCGTGCGTCGGTGTCGCACACGCCCAATGCATACTTTTGCACGTCTTCTGACAGCTTTCGCACGGCAAACAGGTCGACGAGGTCCACTTTCTTTGTGTTTTGCGCGTCATTTGCTACCTTTGTCATGGAGGAGGCAATCGACCCCACCAATTCGACGAGAGTGCGCATGCGTGTCTCCATGACGAGAGCTCGCATGTACAGCGCCTTATCCATTTGAACAGTCCGCACCTGCGAGTCAACCAAGCACCACGGTGGTGGTTCAATTTCGTCAACGTACGGGACCCGCCTGATGTCACCTTCGTTTTTACGCCACTTGTCGTCGGATTTGCACTGCATGCGCGCGTACTCTACCCTCTCCTGGGTATCGTCAAACCGAGATAGGAACATTCGAAGCCCCTTCCACGAGTGCAGAGAATATTTCGACGATGCGTCGGTGAGACAGTTGATCGGGTGCTGGTCAAGCACGTGCTGTGGTCGTGGCATCACTGGAGACAGAGGACGCCCATCGTCCATCACCCATGTGCATCCGGGTGGAAGGCCGTGTGCATCCGGGAGATTGCCCGCTGGCAATGCAGGCTCTGCGTGTTGTGCGGGTTGTCTATGTGGCGCAGGTGCACGAGGAGGGTGTGTGAACTCGACGCCGTTGAGCAGTTCGTCTTCCTCATTTCGTGCAATCTGCGCGTCTTTGTTTGCTTCGTACGTCGACTGGAGGGTATTGACCGATTTGTTCCACCCGAAATCTGCATTTGCCCAAGGAAATCCCTCGATGGGCTCTCCGGCGTTTAGTGTCCGCACCACCCACGTTGCGTCTCCAACGCCTTCCTGCGCACCTTCCCTGCCAGCAGCGGCGTGGTTGTGTTGTCGGACCGCGCTCGCACCTGTAAATTGCTGATTTGCACACTCTGTTGACCCCGACGGTCCGCGCGCCGCCACTTGATATGTTCCGTTGCCAACATCCGGCTTGTGCTCTGTCTCGAGAGCCGCAGTGACGGCGCCGCGGTGTACGACTGTATTTGCGCCATTGTCAGCGCGCGAGTGTCCTGTCGTTGTCTTGGCAACAGACCTCGCGTCTGTTGAATTCATCTTCTCGTGCGTTGTTTGTGCGCTGTTGTTAAACGTTGCGCTTTGGCGGCGAATCGACCCCTCTGAAATATATGACGACCCCGTTGAGCCAGCCGAGGCGGGACCCATCACGTGAATTTCAAAGGCAGAGTCCAATGTTGACGTGCCCGTTGCGACTGAAGTGTTGGCGGGAATGGTTGGTCGCTGCTGTGACGTTGCTGGCGTGTCGCCGTGACTACCTGATCGCACATCCCGGAGCCCTCCTGTCACGCGGGTTGATTGGCTCAAGAGACTGTGTTCGTTCGCCTGCGCTGATTGCTGTGCGGATACGCCTTCATTCTGTTGACTGCTCGTCGGATTGCTTCCCGCACGCACGCCCATTCCTCGCGTGTGAGTTGTCTGTGCGCTGCCATTGGCGACGGGGGCGGTGGAAGGCAAATCTTGATTTACTGCTGTTGTTTTCGACGGCGACTGTTGAGGCGTCTTGGCTGAACTGCCCCGGATTACGCCATTGTCACGTGATGTCGAGGACGGTGTCGCCGAGGAGGATGCAACTGGTACTGCTGTTGTGGTTGTGACTGTGTGTGTGGAGGATGGGCTGATCTTTGGTTGTGACTGGACGACATGAACACTTTGCGCGGGTGGCGGTAGGGCTTCACTTGCCGTCGAGACTGTTTTGACGGCGGTGTCGTTGCTGCTGCTGCTGCTGCTGCTGCTGTTGTGATTGTGATTGTTGGGGCCGTGGTTGTCTTCATCGCCCTTTTTCGCCGCGGGGCTGCGATGCGCCTGATCATTTGCTTCTTTGCGATCTGTGTCCTGCACTCCAATTGCCGCTCCGCCTGATAGGGCTTTGTATACATGGTGCACGTGGGGCATCGCTCTCTGGACGGATGGATTGGCGGGCGCTGCATCCTTTGCGCCCATGGCTGTGCTGGGTGCCTGTGCGGTTGCTTTGGTTACTGCTGAGTCCGTCCTTTCCTCCCCCGCATCTCCTTTGCTCGCATCCGGAATTGCACCCGTGGGTGTCTCGTTTCCATTTGGAGTCTCGCCCGAAACCGCTTTGGCCGCTTTTGGGGAGGGAGAGCCTTTCGCGGCCTTTTTTGCACGGCGGGCGTCGTATTTTTTCCGTATCTCAAGGTTCTTCATAGACTCTGCCTCGCCGACAAGTCCCTTTTGTCGCCTATGTCTGACATCCTCCTCCGGGGGTGCAACGGCGTATCTGGCATCGCCGACCGTTGCGTACGTCCATGGCTGCTCCAGTGGATGGTGCATGGCCTCCCTACTTGTGTCCAGCCCTGTCACGTGCACATCGTCCATCTCGTCCAGCATGTTCTCGATCCGGTTCTTCGTGGCGATGATGTCGGAAAGTACGCTCACCGACGATTCTCTCTGCGTCAGCAATTGAGCGTATGCCTGCTCTAGTTCAAGCAACGCACGGGGCACCGTTATCCCTTCCTTCTCCGCCATCGCGCTTATTAGTCGCGCCACGTGATCGACCATGCGCTCACGTGCCGTTTTGTGTGGAATTGGATCTCCATTCTCGTGCGTGTACCCTGCATCCGGGCCGTTGTCATCTCCCTCGCCGCCGTCACCACCAACGCGCCGCCCCTTTGACGTCACTGGCGAATAGTATGGCGTTTCATGGAATTCGCTTGGCTGTCCATCCTCAGCAATGAGTTGAAGGAGTAATTGCGTCATTTCAGCGGACATTTTCAGATCGCGCATCTCTGCGAATGCGGCGGGCATCTTCTCGGCAAGGAGTCGTCCAAATTCACGCGCAGCTGCCTCCATATCCCGAATGCGCGCGTCGCTCGTGTCGTGCCCTCCCATCTGTCCCAGATTGATTTCAGTTGCGGGATTAGCACACACTTCATCCACTTCCGTGATATGTGCCGCGCGGAGAAGCAATCGGCTGGCGTCGTCCACAATGCTTTCTCCCCGTTTGCGGATGTCGACCAACTCGTCCTTGACGAGCGCCCCGGCTTCCACGTAATCTTTGATCAGATCAAGAACGCAAGTCATTTGTGACTGCTCGTATGCGAGTGTTAGTCCTGCACTCTGTAAGAATACCGGGCTGGGCTCCATTTCCTGCATCGCGTGAAATAGATCTATCCGTCCCGTCTTTTCATTGAGTGGAAGGCGTCCGCCGCCAACCCGTGGTGGGTCCACATGTGGCTCCATCGCGACCGGGAGTGTGACGGTCACTGTGGGCTTATACTTATTGGCGGCTTCTTCTTGTGTGGTGTGTTTTGATATCACAGGGCTAATCAAGTTTGTGTGTGTTTGTTCCACGCCAGAGGCCACGCTCTCTGTGTTTACAGGGCTGTCGAATACCTACTGCGGTCGCGCATCATGAACGCAAGGTAAAGCGAGTCGTGATGTAATTGTGTTGACGTACGATAGATTCAGGAATGTGTGTCTGTGGGTCTGTGGGTGGGTAGATCTGTGTGCCTGTTGTTTTTCGTGTCACTGTCAGTCATACAGCTCAGCGAGTGGCCGATATGAGACAGACAGGATATGAGAGCCTCGCCATTGGTTCGCTTCCACCCAAACAAACCCTTTGTTGCCACAAATCTGGCCAATCAACGTCCACCCATGATGGCACGTGGTGTCACGTGATATTGGCTCTTTGTCGCCCGATTCTGGCAGTGTGGGGGCAGATCATAGATTAGCACACATTCCAAGTGTGCATAGCAAATAAGAGACTTTGCTGTCTGTCTGCGCATGTATGTACGAATCATAAACAGGTCTACTTTACATGCATTTCCAACTCAGTAGCTGACAACTGATTTATTCGAAATTGTATTGATTCCCTGGAGGATTTTCAATTCGCCCCAGTGTGAATCTCTCCGTTCTCGTCAATATCTGTGAGACCGGTGCTCCGTGCAGCGGTTGATTGCTCGGCGTAATATGCGTCACCCTCGTTGCCATCCTCTGCTGCATCCTCATACTCATCGCCATAGTATTCCTCGGCTGACCATCCGCCCTCGTCGGCGGCCTGATCACTGTCACTGTCGGCAGGTGGTACGTCGTGGTAGTAATAATCGTTATCTCTGACACTGCGACTCACATAGGCAGACATTGTGCTGCGAACGCCCGAGGAAAATTCCGATTGCATTCCGACACCAGCGGCCTCCAGTGTTTTTCCGACAACCCGCGCCCTTTCCGACAGTCTCGGGGTGCAGCCAAACAGAGCAGGCACATCACTTGTGTCCCTCACGTACGTTATTTCCGATCGGAGAACAGTTCTAAAGCGCTGAATCGCATCGTGTGTCAACAACGACGCCTCGACCTCACTGTTCCTTGATTGACGCGCCCACGTGACCTGCTGCTTCCACCGAACGGCCCATGTGAGCTCACGCAGGCGGCGTTCCATGTCGGCAATCTCCAAACCAATCTCTTCGTATTTGAACTGGCCATAACGTCTCTCTTGCACGTCCTCCTCCGATTCTGTGACGGATGCAATGACACTGGGATCGTCGAAGGATCTCAGCTGCTTTAGCGCGACCGCGTATGCATCTGCCTGGTTCTTTGCACGTTCCGTCGTGCTCAAAGCTGATCGGATGCGCCGTGATATTGCACTTGTTTCTTGGCTCATCTCACGCACACGCGCTTCCACGTATTCTCTCTCTTTCTCGTAACGACAAACGACGAAATCCAACCCCGAAAGCACGTCTCGCAGTTGCATGATGAAAGGGGCGCACACAACGGGCTCCGGAGGCAGTTCTGTGCAGCTGTCGTCACTCGAATAGGCATCATCGCTGTCGTCCCCAAGTTGGTGTCCTGGCGTGTACTGGTTGATGCGGGGCGTGGCTTTGCTCTCGTTGTTGTAGGTGGATTCTGGAAGCGACGCCGGCAGCTGCGACCCTCTTGAGGCTGCAGCATGTGTGTCCTGCGGCACCTTCGGCGCCTTGCCCTGTTCAAGTGCTGAATCTCCCTTTGTGCGCGTCGCCATCGTTGTTGCAGTGACAACACCAAATACGTATTGTATGCTTTTGCCCAAAACAGAAGCCGTTGCGATTAAATGTGCGCCGTCGATTTTTTCGAGCGATGTCGAGCGATGTTGTGACACTTTTCCGATAACATTGTGCGTCACTCGGCTGTTGTGACTGTTCCAGCGCTATTTGAGCAACTCCCAGGCCGATAATGCCATATCGTCTCCAAATACTCACCAATGTCGCAGTGTGACAATCATATCCATAATTGAACAATGAATGTTGCGCAAGGTTTCAAAGAGTATATGGCCATCACCAACTTCACTGTCGAACTGACCCAGGTTAAACTGTACTTGATCACCTATGCCAGCACGCAGGGTGGGAAATGGTCATCCAAAAGTCGCCTCCACTTTTCCGCACACCAACAAAGCACATGCGTCATGTGGCGTTGAGACTGCAAAATTCACAAACGAATCTGCAACTGCAGACCTCCTCAGTTTGCCACTCTAGTTCCTTGATCAGTCAACCGCGTAACTGAGTGACTGAGTCTGAAGACAATGGGATTGTGTTGAGGAAAGGGCCAATGGGATTGCGCGGTTGAGATGGACAGCCAATCAAAAATCAACGTCACTTTTCATACTTCCACACTGCCGCACTCAGCGACGAACTGTCCTAATAACAGTCCCAGCGGAATGCATCATTGCACATCTTCTACACGAGACGCATCCAATATTCTCTTCTAAGAGCGTTCATGCTACTCTACATTGTGAATCTGCCCGCACAAGTCATCGAATAATTGATACATCGGCTTATTCAGCGGCACGGATTTTGGGCAGTTTTCAGCTTTTCGTTTATTATTTAAGTCTTCAAGTTGAACAGTTGGCGAAAGAGCTCGAGCCGTTACCACGTTTGATTCGCCGCTCGCCTCATCTTCCATTGACTAAGTAAGATGGATCTCCGAGACGAAGATGAGAACATTCGCTTCCGCATGCCGCCGCCGGTGCGTACAGATGAATTTGGCAAAGAAGTCCGTGAAGTCGCGTGGAATGATTACGATACGCAGCTTAAAGATGCCATCAGACATCGACAGGGGGACCTTCGTGCGGTATATGCATCACGACAAAAGGCACTCGACGAATTGAAAAAGCTGAGGAGTTCAAGACGATCTGCCAAAGAAATGATTTCGAAGATTGAAAAAGAAAGGGACAAGGCGGTGGCCACGCGAAATCGGCTCCGTGAGGTGTCGGGGCGCGGGCGGTACCATTCATATGCAACGCCGTGGAAGACCTCGGTCGCATGCACGAGCTGACCTTTGAGTTGACGCGCTTGCGTGCAGAGTTGACGAGTCCCGTCACCAAGATGGAAGCCTTTGGTACGGCGGAGGCGGCTTCAAGTGGGCGGCAAACCCTCCCGGATGTAGGGCGATTGGGGTGCCACGTGGATCCCGATACGTTTGCGATTCGCTACATACTTGGACCCCCGCGAGTGATATCGGCGAGTGAGTGGGAAGAGAGTGTGGCATTTTATAGTCTGCCCTCGGGGGATGCACTTCTCGGCGAGAAGATCCACGCGTTGGCACGAAGACTTGGAACGGCGTCGCCCGAAGATTGCGATGGAGTCAACAGCGATGGAGAAAGAGGTGAAGATAAAAAAACGACGATCGATCTAGAAATCGCCGTGCGACAGCTGCAGGAAGGGCATCCCTCGGGTCGCATGTATAACGGACACATGTGGTACTCATCACACCATGAGGAATATCTCCTATTCGATCTTCTCGCCCCAGACGCTCTCGTATGCACGGGAAACTACATTGTTCCCCAGGAGGAGGATGCAGAGGCGCGTGGGGTCGGATGGTATAGTACACGTCACGTGCTTGCCGCGTACGATCGCAGAGAAGCGGCGCTTTGTGCACGTCTTCGTACGTCGGTATCGATACCCCCTCCATACTTTCTGTATCCGGTTGCCTCAATCATCATGCCAAACGACGGACTCCACTGTCGTGTGCTCTACAGCCGGTCTAGAGAGTTTCTCCGTCGACAAATTGACAAAACTGATGTCGACTCGGCACATGTGCTCACAGTGCGTGGGCGGCTCCAAATAGCATCTGATATCGCCAATGCAGTCGTGCACATGCTCGAGGGGCCATCCAGCGACACGTCTCCGTGGCAGCCTATCGTCCACACGGATCTCTGCAGCAGTCGCACCATCGTCACTGAAGTCGACCCGTCGTCCGGTCTCATGAGGGCAAAGATATTCGGGTTTGGATTCGGCGCGGTGCTCCCCCTCGGTCTCCCCGCTGACAAAGCCGTGCTCGCCTCACAACTGCAAGAGACGGGCAACGCCACCGACACCCTTAAAGGAATTGGTTACACGGACATTCGCAGTCACGTGCTTGATTCAACAAGCATGTGCCCCGCGTTTGTGGAAAGCGGAGTCATTTCGAGGGCAACCGACGTCTATTCCCTCGGGATTTTAATCCTGGAATTGCTGTCTGGACTCGCGCGGCGGCTCAAGGTGTCGGTAATCACTGAGGAAGAGACATCAAAAAATGCGGCCGCGGGAGAAAAGATTGGGGGAAGCCAGCATGAGGATGGCGCACAGTATGAAGGTCAGCAGGGCGGAACGGCGCCAAGTGGCAAGAAGAAGAAGAAGAAATCCAAGAAAATCAACCTCGGCAATCTGGCAATTCAGGATAGTCGTCTCGGCTTGCTCGCAAAGCGAAGGTCGCTGTGGTTCTGCAAGTACGCTGGGACGTGGAAGGCTCTGTCAGTCGGGAAGAGAGATTTCGGGATGGAAGTGTTGCGCGTTGCTGCACGCTGTGTCTCAGACTGCCTCAATGACAGACCTTCTGCAAGGGAAGTCGCGCGCGTGGTGGACGACGCACTCCGCCTCGCCATAGCCCAACACCCGGAGGATGTGGGTGTCCTGGGGCGCATGGATGCATGCAGCTCCATTGAGGAAGAAATTGCGGAAGACGACAAGACGGACGAACAGGCGATATCAGGAGGAGAACTTGACTAAGTGCCTGTCAAATACACTGGCCAGAATGTTGTAATGCAAGACGCACGTGCTATGCCGGTACATACCTGTGCGCCTGCCGGCATACTGGAATATAAATAATACACTTCCGCGAGGCCCAGATCAGCAGATTGTAATCAGTATTGGCAGTCAAACCTGACAAGATAAACAAATTTGGAGGGGAAAGAGGCTCCATGCAACGAACGGATCATATCACGTAGCTGGCGGTGGGGGGAAGAGGCGAGTCACGTGCGTGCTAGTAAGTATTCCCAAGGGAGCAAATCAGGCCATATCAATGCCATTGTCCCTATTTTCGCCGCCTGTGATTGGTCGGCTGTCACTTGCGGAAAGTGCTGATTGGACGGCAGCAAAAAGCGTCACCAAACCGCACACACAACACAACACAACACACAACACACTCTGAATACAAAATTACTGATATCCTTGAGGATCATGTTCACAACATTCAACAATTGCACACGTAAAGATCATCTGCATCGCCGTTTCCGCATAACCGCATCTGAACAGCGACGAAATCAGTATCGATTTAGGCAATGTCAAAAACAAATCGGCGACGCAACGAAGCAACCATAATAAAAACAAACACAAAAGAATGGAGGCCGACGACGAAAGCGCGGGTCTGCATGGATCCTCATCTTCCTCTGATGATCTCAGTTACACTGCTGGCACTACGAATGCAGACAATACGGGAAGCGGAACGACCGCAAAGGTGCGGGCGGCGTTCAATGACTGGTGCAGCCGCGAGTACAGCGGGGTGGACGACTCCGACAGCGACACATACTCACCCGACACCCTCAAGGAAAGAGTGAAAGATCCCCGTTTCCGAAGAATTCGCCGCGTCAATAAGAAATTCCGTGAGGTTGTGCGACTTCGCACTGACATCAGCGGCGCATGTCTCGATGACTTGAACCGGTTGCACGTAATGCTCCTCGCCGTGAGGAGGGATCTTGTGGCGGCAGAGGCTGAAATTCGGGCGCGTTTGGACGAAGCAGACTCGCTGCACACGGGCGATGTTCACCTGTACAAGCATCTTCGCAGAGAATTTCTATCTAGGCTCGTTGGTGTCCAGCGTGTTGGTACAGTGGCACGTGATGTGTGGCCGTGCGGTGGCGGCGGTGGCGTTGACATCCAGAGAGACAATTCAGAAACGGTGTTCCATCGTGTGATAGCACATGTGCCGAGTGCTCGGGCAAAGCGCATGCAACCGAATGCGGCAGGTGCAGTGCCGGCACGTAATGCACAGACGGATGTCGGAAAAGATGGAAAAATTTCCGACGTGAGTAATAACGTGTCCCCTTGGAGTAAGAGTTCATCGGAGAGGCCACCGGAAAAATTCGACGATAACGTTGCGCCTGCGCCTGCGCCTGCGCCTAAAGCAACTTCGTCATGTGAGCCAGCGTCGGCAGACGTTAAAGGACCCTCCGGCGAGAGAGACAGAAGAAGCACGCGCACCCCCTCTTCGTCGTCCGGGGCATCTCCCGACGGGACGATGGATCTCATGAGGCAATCGGAGAACAAAAAGAAGGCAAATGACATTGAAGGACCCCTGACGCCCGCGGAAACTGGTTCGGAGGGCGGCGGGAGCGGTGGAAGCCGCGAAAGCACGGGAGAATTCCCAAAAGGGGCAAATGGAGGTCACATTTCGCGCCGCGAAAGGAAGGTGACGGACAGCACACACTCGACTGCGCCATATGTGGATGCGAAGCTGCCCTTGACACCCGATCCATCGCCGCAGAAGAAAATCGCCCGAGCGATTGTTCTGGCGTAGCGAGTGAGCGAACATGAAAGTATATTGTGTGTGTGCGTGTGTCTTATGGCTGCATGTGCGATTACGCAGTGCGTGACGAATTTTGTATATAGCATTTATGTATTGAACGGAGTGTCGATGGTCTCTCCTCAAGGCGGTGTGCGTGTATTTAAGTAACGAAAGCGTGTTACTTTTGTTGTGGTTTTGTATGGTGAGACGGGAGGAAGCGCGCGGGTGATAAGTAAACTTAAAAATACAAAAACTCAAAAACCAAAAAGACAAACAAAAGGCAATACTGCGGATATTTTTCCCCCGACGAAGGGCAATAATTTCACACGCACACACACACACACACTCAGTCCCACACACACGCGTGACTAGTGAGATGCACAGCACTCACGCACTTTGTCACTCGCCAATTACGACGACAAACCAAGGCGCACATTGCCCGCGCCACTCAGTGCTTAATGAGGCAACAGGGGATTGGGCATTTCCAGATGCAGCAATCGCAAGGCACATCACACCCATTTGCGCTTGTCTAAGCTCGAGGCCGACCCGCCACTGCCATAAACCTCAATGGACGTGCGCTCTCCCGACAAAAGAGGAGTGGTCGAGTCGTGGCTGTGGCTCTCGTCGTACCGTGCGGCGCCCGCTGCAAAAGGTGGGGGTACACATGGTTTGCAGATTCATGTGAGAGATGAAAATATAAGGTAGGGTAGGGTTTAAAGAAACAAGCAGAGAGAGGGATAGAGAGACGGACAAATAGACAAAAAGACATGTAGAATCAAGTCAAGTCTCTTTTGGAGTCAAGTCTATGGACTTCACAACAGAGAGAGAGAGAGAGAGAGAGAGAGAGAGAGAGAGAGAGAGAGAGAGAGAGAGAGAGAGAGAGAGAGA
>CALSCR010000246.1:0-12498 GCA_943704495.1 Pigoraptor chileana
AAGAGAGAGAGAGAGAGAGAGAGAGAGAGAGAGAGAGAGAGAGAGAGAGAGAGAGAGAGTTTGAGTGGAGAATATTGTCAGGGACGATGGAATTGAGTCTACTCAGTGTCTAAGTTGCGCCCGGCATAGACTTCTAATATTTGAGTGTGACAGAAAATTGTAAGAAGTGCAATAATAATGTTAGCACGTTCAGACACACACTGCACACACACACATGCACGCAAGGACCACCCACGTCGAAAGAGTACGTGGCATCTCCGACGCCGGCCGCAAATCCGTTCATGATGAGCTGGTACACTTTGTTGGTCGTTCCCGTCATCTCGATACTTTCTGAGCTTCCGCGGCAGGGCAGCACTCGGGTTGTCCCCCCAATATATGCCGACGTGTAATCCTTCAGCTCAGAACTACTATCCAAAACTAAAGAAGCCCCCTTTGACGTGAACGTAATATCCTTGGGAATCTGTATGCCAAACAGTAGAGTACTCGAGCGCGGATATACCTCCACCAACGTTCCGCTCCACGTTTCGTTGGTGAACGATGTGGCTATGTCGACGCGGGCCAGATACTCAGTGCCCCACCGCGCCGATGTCGGCACTGTCACGGACGAGAGCATTCCCGGCGTAGTGCCGCCAATCGACACGGATACGGTCATTCCACTCGTGCTCGTCACAGTGACCAGAACCTTGCCCGCCATCGACGACGATGGTTTCCGAGTCACAATTGAGACTGTCACTAAGTCGCCGCTCTGGTCGACAGGAGTATAAGGGTTGCCGGGCCAGGGAGCAGACGCCGTGAAAGACTTGTATGCCCAATCTCCGTACTCATCCAGGCTGAGATATCCTGATATGGGGTAGTTGTACTTGCCGAGGGACCGGACGATGACGCTGACGTCACCAACTTTGAACCGATCAGTGCCCGTTGCGGCAAGTTTCAGATTGCCAAGCCTCGTGCCGGATCCCGACAGCCTGGTTGGCAGGGGCTTCACAACGACCCTCGTCCTGCCTCTTCCCGCGGGAACGACCTTGATTTTAAGGATTTGAGATCCCGTGGAGCTGGACAGAGTTATATCAATGATGTTGCTCGTTTCCCCGTCAGTCTCATCAACCGTTTTCATGGAAAACACGACCATCTCCGTCGTAAACGCGCGGGCGCTGTTCATCGACGAGAAAGGCAGCGTGTACGTTGCACCCGACACTGTGATGGTGTTGGAAGAGATCCATTGGTGGCCAAAGTCAAAGCCGTAGACAGTCGCGGAGGAGCGCACAGACAGCTCGACGTAGTTGATCTGGACATCATCCCCGCCTGTGTTGCGTATGCGGACCGAATAAGGGACGCTGCCCGCATCCGACCAAAATGCCGATGGGTTGTGTGTGAGCACAACGACGTCGCCGGGATTTGTCCCGTCAAAGTTACTGGTGTAGAGACTGATTCCTTCTCTTGTGAGGACAGTGATTGTCAGCATCGTGGTTGATCCACCGTTGTCATCAAGCCCAATGACAATCGAGACGATGATCTCGTCTGTGCGAAACGGGAGAGTGCATTTGCGAGAGCAAAAGTGTCCGCCATAGTACAAAGACACACCCGCATAGGTGAGTGCGTCCGAAGGGCATAGATCGGTTTCATACTCGCCTGGGGGTGAATCGCAATACTTGCACAGCGTATATGGCTTGTTTGCTGTACCAGTCATCTTGGTCGTCATGTACACACCCGGAGACACGGTGACATTCACGGACGCAAAATCGAGTGACGGCTCGAACCCGAGAAGACGCACTCGGTTTGTTGTGGAAAACGATATGCCGTTGTTTGTTCTATGCGACGATGAGAGGGACGGGTCGGCATCCTCAAGATACAGATCCATGTCTGGTGGAATCGAATATGTGTCTGTGCTGGATGTCGTCGAAAGGCCGATTTTCAGGTTCTTGCGATACGGTGGGATGGTGGTGACGACACTGAGAGCGCCTTCCTCTAGAATTGCACGGAAGGTGCCATCTTTAACCGAGGAGCACGCAGATCCCCAGTTGACCTCGAGGTCGCCTCCTGGAAGAGTGAAAGTAAAATGCGAGTAACATACGATGAGTGACTTGCGAGCAAGCACACAAATCCAACTCACGACTGACTGAGTCAGGACTGGCGGTTGATGCCCGGGGATGCACTAATTTTTTTGAACATTCAAAGCGAATACAACATTGGGTGCGCACCTGTGCCCGTAGGAGCGTACACAGGGACGGCGTTCATGTCCGTCGTGCATCCGGGTGCGCTGGCAAGGACATTGTACGACGACGCCGTGCTGTCCAGAATGGAGACGGTGCTTCCGAAGAAACCGCGGTAGTTGCACTCGGTCTGCACACATGGTGGCAGATGTGATGCAGAAAAGCACAAAACGAAGAAAAAAAAGGACGAGTAGTGAAGATGTGTCAGGATGCGGAAACAGCACAAATGAGCGTCATGCCGAATGAGCCGGCTGCGGACTCACGTTTTCATGTGTCTTCCGGCTTGCAGTGGTACCGCTTCGGAAGGACGGGAATACATAGACGCGACCTGCGCTTTCACGGCTCGTAAAGTCGGTCTTAATGGGGCCATTGAAGAGAGGAGCGCCAACGGCAAGAAACCTTTCACAAATATCGGATTCGGCAAAAATTTGTAGTCAATGAATCAGCAGTCTTGGAGCGGTGACATCAGCTGGCTCTATCTGACACAAGAAACGCCTCCTCAGTACAGTCCTGCCACGTGTGTACACGTGCCCCGAAGACGGTGGGGGGACTAATGCAACCTGGACCGTAAGGTTGGTCGGCCAGCCTCACCGAGGTGGCATTTCAGCGACTACTGATTCACAACGTATCAAATCGTCCGGCGCCCGAACAGGCGCAAGCACAAGTACGAGGTGTACACGAGTTGAGGTGGTGACAACTGAAGAAATTGTTCCGCACGTACCCTGTGATGTCGTAAGCGATCGAGAAGCCGAATGCCTCCGCATTGGTGCCTTCTCCTTTGAACGTATACTTTGATGGGCTGTAGAGTGTCGCATTGTCACTGGCACGGAATCGTTGGGCCCCTGCATTCGGCCAAAGCGCAGCCATAACAACAGCGACCGCGACGATTGCGAGTGCCCTCGTAAAGCGCGCGACCGCCATCTTCACAACAAAGTAGCCGTGCAGTCTGCTGGATAGTTTTCGACTGTTCCTGCCAACTATTACACAACGCGCACACTTATGCTTCACTGTTCGCTTCGACTGACGAGAAGCCGAGGAACACAACGTCGCACGCACGCGCCGTGTGATTTTATTTACCACCCCCACGCGAATCACCAAATCCCCCCCCCTCCCGACCACGAAAAATATATTTATCAGGTTCTATGGTATATAAATGTATGACAATTAATAATTATTAATTCCCATGGCGACACCCACGTGTTTGGGGCCACCGCTGGTTAGCGCCGTCGGAACGTCCGGGGGTCCTTCCATAACAAAAGCAATTATTTTGCACCACGACACAATATGCAGCCACCCCGTATGTATAGACTCTAGTCCCTGGAGAGAAAACCCATCCACCCGTCGCCGGTCTGTTGTTCAGTGAACATTACGAAGTGTTTTGCACCTACTTGATTGCAATCTGCAAGTACCTGAGGGCATATGTCTGTGTGAACTTTTACAACTCGGTTTGGAAGTCGGCAGTGACAACAGCAACGATGGGTCTGAGTCTGGCCATCTCAGTGCGCGTTATCGTACTTGTAGCGTGGGTCGCTCTCGCATACGCCGGTGTGTGCCCACCGGCTCGGCTTACTGTTCAGCCATCTGTCTCATTCGTGGGGCCCATAGACATTGCTCCCCACGGCAGTCGATGTTTCTCACAGATTTCAGTCAATTTTCAGCCTTTCGGACTGGCACGTCAAATTATGGATGCATGACCCTGATACTGAAGCCGGCGGCGGTTGCGACCCCATCTCTTGTGCAACTGACAAAACTTCCGCATTGTGCGTGCCTATATTTCATTTTCAGGATGCACGAGCTACAAGTCTTTCGAGACATGTGTGGGAGCGAAAGATCCCGACACTGGCACTAAGTTCTGTGCATGGTGCCTTCCTACCACTGGCGGAATTGCCTTTTGTGCTCCTGAGACTGACGAGACCCAGCAGGTGAGTAGACCGCTTTAGAATTGGTGTAGTTTGTCGGCCTCAGTTTACTGAACCGCTGAGCTGTGCCGTAATCTATATTGGCTCAGAGTATGCATGGACAGCCGATTACAGCACATGACGTTTTCACAGGTGAACCGCACAAATATTGTCAGTCTGCAGTCCCTCTGTCTCCTGAGGAGTATGGGCAAGACACTGAGCTGCATCCTTCATTTTCTCTTTGTCTCGCTCTGTTTCTCCCTCTTGCGGATCCATGGGCCTGAGACACTATCATCCTACATCTCTCTCTCTCTCTTCCCTGTTGTGGTGTGGGGTCCATAGTCACATCTAAGACACTGACTATTGAATCATACTTCTTCCCTGTTGTGGGCGAGTCACGGGCACGGCAGCGCCTAAGATACTGACTTGATTCTACGCTCTCTCTCTTTCCTGAACCGTCTCTACCTTTTGTTTTCCAGCAAAGTAAATGCGCTGGCGGCTATGTCGGCTATAGCATCAAGGGGACGGATGGTCGATCATACAGCAACAGCGCATCCCACGATCCCGTAACTTCTGCGGGCAGTGAGCTCAGCTTGGTGAAAATTTCTCTCGCCCTTCGTCCTGGTGCGTCAATATGCTGCTTCCAGTCACTGTTCTTACCCTGCAGTAAGACAGCATTAGACCGGGCACGAGTCCGAGGACTCCGATTGACATTATGCCAGTTGAGCTTAGTGTCAGTGCACATGGTGATGACTGTTTCCTCAACTAGGAGCGAAGATTGCATGAGTCCAGACTGATGCACATTCTTCTGTTTCAATTGTGTCGATTCCTGACAGGCGAGACGAGTAAAAATTTCACAGTCACGCTGACTCCGAATCCATGCAAGGGAGTTGATCTTTACTACCTCATGGATGTGACTGGGTCCATGCGCGACGACCAGTCTTCTCTCAAGGACCTCGCCAAGAACCTCACTAGCGCCCCGCAGCAACTCTGTGCAGACATTTCATACGGGTGCAATGATAGTCAGTGCGGTCGCATTGGCTTCGGTACGTTCATCGACAAGCCTGTGGGGCCAATTGGTTACTGGGCGGCGGCACAACCGGCCAACAAGGTCGAGTATGGCGATGTCAAAGGGCTACCACTCGCGCCATCGCAGCGGTCATCGGCACCCTTCAACTATGTGTTCAAGAATGTGTTCGCACTCACTAACTCATCCACAGTGTCCAAGGGCACGCAGCTCATCAACTTTCAAAACACAATTGGCGATGAGAAATTGGTGAGTTTACATTGTCGGTGTGCAGAAAGCCAATTTGTTGACTATCAGGGGACGGCATGCCGCATTATGATCTTGATTTTCTCTCTCGTTTCCCTTCATTCTTCTTTTTCTGTCGCATCTATCACAGATTGCGGAGAACATTGACTACCCCGAGGCTTCCCTCGAAGCCCTCGTGCAGGCGGCAGTTTGCGACACGGAGGTTGGCTGGCGTGCGTCCAACAGCGTTCGTCGCATCATCTTCCTGGCCACCGATGCAGACCCGCACATTGCAGGCGACGGTCTGAAGGCGGGCATTTTCAAGCCCAACGACCTCACGTGCTCACTTCGCGGAACGACAGAGGTCGGCGCAGGCAACAAGACGATCGATCGGGACTATCCGTCGCTGGGGCAGGTTGCCGATGTCCTCATCGGCCGCAACATCTTCCCCATCTTCGCCTCTCCGCGCAACAAGGTCCCGGGGTCGCAGTTTGAACGCGAAGCACCGAACGAGATTGTGTACCCTTCGATTCTCAGCGTCCTTTCCTTTGGATCGAAAGTTGAGCTTACGAGTACATCCAACAACGTGATTCCGGCAATCAGGGAGGGCTATGATCGGATACTCAAAGATGTGTCCATCCGTGTCTCTGCGGACGACGTCGACTTCACAATAACACCCGACAGTTCCACTCTGCAGTGGAATCAGCCGACGACCTACACGATCACCGCAACCCTCCGCAACAATGCCCAGCGCGGTCCTCTCCGCTCGACCGTCGCCACACCCGTGGGCTTTGAAAGCTTTGGCATCAACCTCATCACACAGTTGGAGTACGAGGAGTGCACTCGCAGCAATCTCCCCAATTTCTTCAATATGATGTGCCAGAATGGAGGGACTGTGAGCTGCGGACGCTGCATCTGTCCTACTAATTTTACCGGCGATTACTGCGAGTGCAGCACGGACAAGAGCAATTGCCTCGAAAACGGACTCGAGTGTTCAAACAAGGGCGACTGCTTGTAGGTTTCAATTGCTCTTTCTCATCTGTCTGTGTGTCTGTGTTGCTTTTTAGTTCCCCCTCGTAGGTATTTGAATGACTGGTGCCGCTGGTAGGCTGGTCTCTTTGGTGCATGATCCAGTGTTTATTAGTGTCAGACGTCTGTATCATCTACCTTAGTGTTTCTATCTATACCATTCTTTCCTCCAGTTGTAATAAGTGCGTGTGCAGGACAGATAGCGCATCTGTGAACAATGTTAAGCGCACGACATCGTATAGTGGCAAATACTGCAACTGCACAGTATTGGAGTGCCCCAGGGCCCAAGGACAAGAATGCGGCGGTTCGCTTTCCGGCAAATGCGGCTGCGATGGAGTGTGTGAGTGCTTCAATGGACGCACGGGACCTGCGTGCGAGTGCAGCGGCAAGAGTACATGCACAACGGATGCAGAATGCGTCAATGGCAAGTGTCTCACTAACCCTTCGTGCCCGAGCTTCAAGAACTGCGAGTGTGCGCTTGGGTACAAGCTGAGCGCGGACAACACGTGTACCGTCAAGGTATACTCATGCCCCTTCGGGCTCAACGGTCTGGCGTGCAGCGGTAACGGATTGGACGACTGTCAGTCGAATGGCACCTGTAACTGTGCGGGATTCTACAAAACGGTCGATATCAACGATCCGTGTGCGTGTGATAGTGACCCGAAGGCGTGCACCAACGGATGCAGTGGACACGGCGAGTGCGTCTGCGGCGAGTGCGAGTGCTCTGAGTCTTATACCCCAGTTGATAATCAGGATCCAAAAACGTACGACTGTTCGTGCAGCAACGCCCCCTGTCCGGACGACTGCAGCGGACACGGTTATTGTGATTGTGGCAAGTGCAAGTGCAGCTGGAACTATATCGGCGCGAATTGTTCCGATTACTGCCCAAACAAGTATCTCTCCGTCGATAAGAAGGTCACAAAGGAGGCCCTCGGGTGCAAAGAGGACTTTGACAGCGAGTGCGGCGTGTGTAAATGCGTTCAGAACGATGGTCCCACTTGCAGCTGCAGCAAGAAGGAGTGCCCCACGGAGAACGCAAAGGTACTGAAACTCAGGGGCAGGGTGTTGGGGGGGAGGGTGGGGGTTGCACGTGTTTTTTGGGGTGTGTGTGTGACTGTGTGACTGTGTGCACCAGGCTGGTCTTGCACCACACTGAGAAAATTCATATAGTTTTGGAAGAATCGTATCGTAAATGTCGAAGACTGGAGCATGAAGTTTCATATTCAAGCCCAAGCATATGCATTGTTGCATTACACCAACCTCCATGGTATACGGGTTTCTCTGCACAGGATTGCAGCGGGCACGGATCTTGCTTGTGCGGCGAGTGCCAATGCGACGCCGGCTGGGGCGGTCCAAGCTGCGGCTGCGACCAGTCCCTCAAGTGTCCTGTGGATAGCAACGGAACGGAGTGTGGCGGCCCCTCCAACGGACGTTGCGTGATGGGCGAGTACGACGCGTTTTTCCAGCTTCAGTGCGGCGTGTGCGAGTGCACTGCCAACTTCACCGGCGCTTCTTGCAACTGCTCAACAAGTGAGTGCCCCAGGTCTGACGAGGAAGGCAGGCCCGAGTGCGGCAGCCAGGGCGAGTGTCGCTGCGGCAAGTGCGTATGCAACACGAACTATCAACTCGACAACAACGGAGTGTGTCCTCAGCGATGTGACGGATCCAAAACGTGCCCAAAGACAAACGGCGTCGTCTGCAACGGCCACGGCACGTGTGAATGCGGTGTGTGCAATTGCGATGCAAAGTGGGACGGGCTCGGGTGCGAGGTATGCAAGGACATCAGCTGCTACGACTGCGCGCCATACTCCCTCTGCAGCGACTGCGCACAGCAGAACGACTTCTGCCAGTTTTGTGCGACGGAGGATGCGAACACCGGCGCAATCGTCTCGTCAAAGTGCATAAAGGCAAACGAAGATTCTTCTCAATGCAGCGTCACCTACAAGGCCTACACCGACTGTCAGGGTGCGTGTGCTGAGGTGCCTTCGTGTGGCTTTGTCAAGATTAATTAGGGATGGGGCCTTTGTTTTGTGTCATTGCAGTCTCTGTGCATGTGACACAGTGCCGCCTACTGATGATGTCTGACGTTCGGTTGATTCCATTTGCAGTTGGCTCCAGTTCTGGAGGCATTTCTACGAAGACGAAGATTGGTGTGGGCGCGGGTGTCGGCGCCGGTCTTGCGTGTGCCGGTGTTGCGGGCATTGTCGGATTCAAGCTTGTACAGCGACATTTGGACAAGAAAGAGTGGGAAAGATTCGAAAAGGAGCGGCAGGTCAGTGGGTCTTCTGTGTTTTGTGGTGATTTGGACCTCTGTGATCTACGACGCATGTGTTCGGCTCCAAATGTGCACTTTGGTTGATCTATGTACTAACGGCTGAGCAACGGCTGTGCCTCTGTCCCCCTCTGTCTGGTGTGCCGCCGTGTGTGACTGGCGACGGCTGCAGCGTTCCGAGTGGAAGTCTGACCAGAACCCGCTCTACCAGTCGTCGGTGCGTGAGACGGAAAACCCGCTCTACGTCGGTCGCGAATAAGGGAATGGCATGCAGTGCATCGCCACCATCGCCACCGACGGCTTACACGTTTACGTCGACCGCCTTTGACGAACGCTCACGTTCATCAGTTGCTGACGCCCGTCGTTTTCTTTATATTTTCAACATTGTGGTGTTCATTTTTTCTAGTTGCAAAACCTGTTGTATTAAGCTTAGTTTCTCCTTGGATTCATTTATTTTCGTCAATTGCGCTAGTATTGGTTTTGTGCCGTTCTCCTTTGGTTCAATATAGTAGATAGTAGTGACTGGCCATATTTTATTTGGAATTATTTACCATTATTTACCGCTCGAGTCAGTCACCCTTATCGAATTATTTTGAAGAAAGAATTCAACATGCAGTGGGGATCTTCGAATGCATGCAAGAGCAATTTATTACAACTTTCTCGTGGCGTCGCATTGTTAATGTCAGCCATTGAAATATAAGAGAACTAAGAGAACTAAAATGCCAAATGCATCTGCTATACGACTGCAAGCCATCCTCCTATTTAGTCTGCTAAGAAAGCGCATAAATGCACCAATATGTATTCGACGCAAAAAGACAATGAAAGGCACCATCCATCCAGCTCTCCATTCATGCGCCACACACTTAGCGACCGACATAGAGTGGGTTTTCCGTTTCGCGGACGGATGATTGGTAGAGCGGATTCTGGTCAGACTTCCACTCGGAACGCTGCAATGGAGAACATGTGAAGGATTGTTAAATAAATAACGACGAGGAGGGACTGCGAGGCGCAGAGATAAAGGTTGATGATGCACTCGCCAACAGATTCCATTGTGCACAATTATCCCAAACGGCACCAAACATATATGTATATATATATATACATGCACATATGCAGCAGCTGAAGTGACTACACCTCCATCGAACGCACCTGCCGCTCCTTCTCAAACTTTTCCCACTCTTTCTTGTCCATGGCGCGTTGGTACAGCTTGAACCCGAGAATGCCCGCAACACCCGCACACGCAAGACCGGCGCCGACACCCGCGCCTACACCAATCTTGGTCGTCGTTGAAATGCCTCCAGAGGAGCCCGCTGCAACAAGAAGGAATGAAGATGCACACGCAAAGACAATCATCAATTTCCGGGAACACTGAGCAAGATCAAGCAAAGACAAATAGCGAGCGCGAAAAGTGAAGGCGGTTCACAAGACATCCACGACGCCTGAGTACACTCACTCGTGCACAGGCCGTACGACGTGTAGTTGAAGTCGCACTTCATGCTCGACTGTGCGATGCGCTTGATGCACACGCCAGTCGGTGATCCCCCCACGTTATTTGTGCCGCACCACGCGCAAAACTGCTGCTGTGCGCAGTCGGAGCACAACGTCTTTGCCGTGCAATCATAGCAGCTCTCGTCGGTGCAAATCTCGCAAAACTCGCCCGCCCACGGCCACGGACACTTGCACTCGCCGCACGTGCAGTTGCCGCGGCCGCTGCATGCCTGCGTGTCGCCGTTGTTCTTGCAGTTGCTCTGGGCGGCGACCGTGCACCGCTCGAGACAGTTGCCCGCGGCGTCCTTCAGGAATCCGTCCTTGCATTTGCACTTGCCGCAATTGCACTCGCCCTTGGCGCCGCACTGCGGGTTGCCAGGCTCGTCCGAAGTCTGGCACGCAACCGTTGAGCAGTTGCAGTTGTCGCCCGACCACAGCGGGTTGCCGGCGGCGTCCGCACTGCACTCGCACTTTGCGCATACCACATTGAGGTAGTCGTCGAGCTCACCGTACACGCAGCGCCCGCGTCCCTTGTTTGCTCCGCAGAAGTCCGGTGCCCCGTCTTCGTTGTCGGCGGGGCATGCCTTTGTAGTGTTGCATCCGCAGCCCGTGGACGGTGACGCCCATCCGGCGTCACACGTGCACTGTGCGCAGTTGCACGATCCGTGGCCGCTGCATGCCTTGGCGTTGATGCTGGGACAGTCGTCGGTGCTGCAGCGGCAGTCGTCACCCTCGCCAGTAACGCACCGGCAGATCCCGCACTCCTCGTCGCAATAGTTGTAGAGGACCTTGCCCGTTCTGTCAATCGTCTTGCCCGTTGTGTCGCAGTTGAGCTGCGCGCACGTCTTGCCGGTGGCGGGGCAGTAGTCGTCGCAGAAGTCTCCGCGATATCCCTTGGAGCACACGCACTTTCCGCACACGCACGATCCGTGGCCGTTGCAGTCGTCCTTGCATGCGGCGCGCGGGCAACTGCAGTCGTACGACGGCGAGTCCACGTCCGCTTTGTATCCGGCCTCACAAACGCACACGCCACACACGCACGAACCGTGCCCACTGCACCCGTTGGGACAGATAGACGAATCGGTGTTGCAGCTGCACGCCGGGTTGCTTGCGGTTGAGCTGAAGGGCGCCGTGCACTCGCACAGGCCTGTGGTTGTGTTGCAGTTGCCGTTGCCACTGCACACGAGACCGTTGGGTCCAATCGGGCAAGTCTTTACCTCCACCGTGCACAGGCCCGTCTTGGCGTCGTTTGTGTAGCCGACAGAGCATGCGCACTTGTTTTGCGAGCACTCGCCAGCAACGCACGTGCCGTGGACGCAGAGTGAGTCGCCCACCTGGCAGATGGACGCGCCCGTGCGGCACTCGCACGCTGCGCCAGTGAAGCCCGAGTTGCATGTACAGATGCCGCCACACCCGCACACTCCGTTGCCGTTGCAGTTGTCGCGGCAGGGAATGCGTGCGCAGTCGCATTTGGCACCGTCATACACATAGAACGCATCGGGCTCACACGCGCACTGGTTGCAATTGCACTTGCCGTGGCCAGAGCACGTGAGCCCGTTGGACACGCAGTTGGTTGTTGACTCGTCGCACTCGCACTTGGGTCCTGAGTATGGCGCATTGCATACACAGCGGCCGCACACGTTTGTGCCGCGGCCGTTGCAGTTGAGCACAAAAAAGTTGGGGGCATTCGTAGTGTTGCACTGCGAGTAGTACGGCAAGGTGCTGACGGTGATCTGCGCGCTCTCATACCCGACGGGCGATGCCGTGTACACAGCGCGGCGGGAGACGGGATTTGTTCCGTCGTACGAAAGCTGGAAGTTCAGGGTGCTCTTTGTTCCGAACCCAAGGTTCACCGGTGCGGGCAGCGTCGCAGTCACATAGCCGTCGACGGGAAGCACATTGAGGCGCACATTCTTGAGCACGGTGTTGAATGCGTCGACGACGGCGTTGACGACATTGCTTGTGTCGTCCTGGGAGACGGGCCGCTTGAGCGTGATGGTCGAGCCAAAGCCAAGAGTGTTTGTGATGGACGGAAACACGTTGTCGTTGATGTTCTCGAATGTGTCCACCGACGCAGGCACCGTCGAGCGAGGATATGCAAAGATGGGAAAGACGTTCGACGAGAGCAGCACGTCGGCCAGCTGACCAACGGACGGATAGTCCTGAGTGATTGACGCGGCGTCCATTGCGGCGATGATACCCGCCGCGTCCGTGGTGCTGTCGGGCACATAGCACGTGGCCGTGTTGCGCTTGTACAGCCCAGCCTTTGTGCCGTCGCCGGCCATGTGCGGGTCGGCGTCCGTCACAAGGAAAATCATCCGCCGTGAGTCGGCGCGCCACTTGACAATG
>CALSCR010000252.1:0-18022 GCA_943704495.1 Pigoraptor chileana
CCCCCACCCACACACACCACACCATACATACACTCACACAGACACAGACACACAGTCACATACACACAAAGACACACAGACACAGACACACAGTCAAACGCAGACACACACAGACACACAGTCACATACACACAAAGATACACAGACACAGACACACAGTCAAACGCAGACACACAGACACACAGACATACAGGCAGACACTCGCACACATGGTGTGGCTGAACATAAAATCAACACAATAGACGATTGCAACTGGTGCCCACTTCGTATCTGTGTTTGTGACTGCCTGTGTGCGTCTGTTTTTGTGTGCATGTACACCACGAGACCTGTCTTTCACTGAGCCGTATTTAATTGTTATTCAACGACAATAACACCAACAACAACAATAACAACCGAGCCACAGCCGCCGTCGATCGAATGGGTCTCAGCCGAATCGCGTGATGCATGGGTGGGTGCCACACGCAGCACACACGCATTCAGACATCAACCCACGTGCGTTTTTGCACGCACGTGAGCCCTGTACTATCGTCTCCTCTGATGAGGTGCAAAATGTCTGTCCGTCACCGTTCACGCAGCTGTCACGTGCCGTGTGCAATCTGCGCGCATCCGGGGTGCGGGGATCCCTCGGCGTGTTTGGTGTCAAATACGAAACGGACAACAGCCGCCTGTACGTCGTGTGCGGACGTCACGTGACCAGAGAGGAGCTGTCCCGGGTGTTTGATCCGTTTGGCGCCAATTCGGTTTCAATGGTTACCGACAGAAATACTGGGGCATCACGGGTGAGTGCGCATGTGATGCGGTGTGTGTTGCGACCATGCGAGTGTCCATCGGCGGATGTCGCTATTGGGCACTTCGCAACATGCACTTACACACGCCAAAAACTACACACACACACACACACAGGGATGTGCATTTGTGCAATTCGAACAGTCGCAGGATGCTGAGAGGGCCATGCGCGAATCGCACTTGTCGATGGTGGCGGGTGTGCCAATCAAGGTCCTCATTGCTCTCGATGCCCCCACTCACAACAAAGACCGTGTCGCCTAGTGCGCTCTGTGGGACCGCAAATGGCGTCGCCCGTTGTGCCGCATCGGAACCGCTTCATGCACCGACGACATTTTTCCAGCGTAAAATTGCCCATGGGACAGCATGTAACAGGTAGTTTCTGTGCCACGTGCCTTTGCTTTGTGCGGACCGCACCGTTGGCCCAGCCGAGTCACGTGGACGGCGGAGACTGCTGTTGGGGCGCGCGTATCTGCAGATCCCGACGGGCGTGTGCCTCCGAATGGGGTGGCAGTTTGCGCGCGTCAAGCATCGGCTGCAAAATGCGCCGGCGTGCATTGACAAACCTGCACAGTCGGGGGTTGGTGAGGCGATTGGTTGGCTCTGACAATGCCGTGCAGCAATGATCATCAGCCACTGAGTGGTGGGGAGGCGCTGCGCACAGTCAAACACCCACACACACTCAAAACACACATGCACACATATACTCGGCCACGCACCAGTTGTTGAGCTGGCCGATCGACAGTCCCGTCTGCACTGCGAGGATGCGTTTCTCTTCGTCGCTTGGATATGGGCTCTGCGTACAACACACGGGGTCACGTGACATCAGGCGACAGAAGGCCAGGGGCTCGCACACAACAGACACCCGCACACGTGACACCCAGAGGCAGCAAGTGGAGCACCCACCGTCACATGACCAAACAGCCAGTCGCGCAGCACACGTGTCGTGCCCTTTGGCAGGCTGCGGCGCTTGCCACCAGCGGACGACAACCCCAAGCCCTTCTCCCCGATGCGCACGTGACCATCGGCGTCCTCGTCGCTGCGCCCGGACGACTCGTCCGCCGGGCGCACATCACCCACTTCCCCTGCTTCTGCCCGCACTCGCGCGCCGGTCGCAACACTCGCGCCCGTCGCGGAGGCCACAGACACACCGCCGTCGCCCCTCTCCCCACCCCCCCCATGACTCACACTGCCGTCGCCGTGCGCAGCAATGGCCGCCGTGTCGGGATGTTCCATGGTTGCCATGGTTGCGTCAAGGTCGCTATCTTCGCCCGGCACTGCCGCGGACTGACCCAGCGCAGCCCCGCCAGTCACGTGGTGGCTGTGCAGGAGGCGACTGCGGACATTAGAAATCGAGCGTTCACAAAACTCATCACAGAGCGCAAACAGCCGCGCCAATTCCGACAAATGCAGACGCAGCACCTGCAGGGCATGCGCCATCTGGATCCCATGTGTGTGTGTGTGTGTGTGTGTGTGTAGTGCGTGGAGGAGGATGTGCGAGAGAGGGCATCGCTTGTTACATTAGATACAACGGCTGTCAGGACATGGTGATGTAGCGCGAGGTGCGAACAAAGAAGAGATATGATTGCCAAGCACAATGACTAGCCTGTGCGAATAAAACAACAGCTAGCTATGAGGGCCTTGGGATTATTTTGTTGTTCTTCTGCTCTGGAGTCCATGGACATTGAGCCCACACTGACTTACTACTGCATGCCCAGTTGTGAAACGGCGGCCCGGGGGGCACATGAATGTGTGTATGTGTGTGCGTGTGTGCGTGTGTGTGTGTGTGTGTGTGTGAGTGTGCGTGTGTGTGGATCAGTAAGGTGACGAGCGCACATACGAAGGGCACACGTGACTCCTACTCACGAATGCGTCGAGGTCCGCGTCGGCTGTGAAGAGCGGGTGCCCAAATGCGGCGCGTGACATTGCAAAGTCCGACAACAGCGCGTCAATCTCGCCGTCTGTCGGCACGTGACCAAAGGCGTGTGTGGCGGCGGGCGCTGGAAGACTGCCCTTGGCCACGTGATCACAGCGGCCCAGCAGCGCACCCAGCAGTGGGAACAGAGGATGCGTGCAGATTGCGCCCCGTACATCGCCTGCTGGACGGCACACTGGCACACGAAGCTCAGTGGGTGTCTGCGAGTTTGTTGTGTGTGCGTGCGCTTGAGCTTGATGGGAGGCGCCATCATGACTGTCAGTATCGTCTGAGCGGGCATTCAGGCGACCTGCCCCTGCAACAGGGTGTGCAAGTGTCACTGCCGCAGCACCGGCATCTGATACGCCGCAGTCCTCTGTAAATTTCGCAGGGCCTGAGAACGCATCGCCATCACCAGAGGTCGCTTCCCGCAACGACTCCATGTTACACGTCTGATGAACCCCACGGCCTCAACTCCCTTACGCCCGTGCACCCACTGTTTTAACTGAATTCTGCTGGGAAAGGGGCCGTCTCAGCACTCAAAACACGCAACGGCAGCCACTGCGCCACTGCCAGTGCGCCACTGCACGCCGTTCGCCGTCCGCCCTGCCTTTGACTGCAGTCCCTGGCCTGACGGTAAGACCGGAGTCTAAGTGTCGACAGCTCAGGTTGAAATCAGCAAAATCTCCCGCGGCCGCGGCGCAAAACTGCCTGCAACATACAACTGGCCGCGTAACGGGTTCCGGTCGGTGACGTTCCGGTCGTCAGGTGGCACCTCGTTACATGTACACCCAATTGCAAAAGGACGCTGTGATTCATGCCATGAGTCCAGAGCTCATTGCAACCGTTTGCACAGCCACGAGTTTGGTGACTGGCGCCGCGCTACTTCCGAGGAGACGACATGCTATAAACTATAAAGTACAATGTACCATTGTCACTGAGGGACCGAATTGTCAACAGTTTTTGACAGAATGACAGGACACGCCGGGTCAGAGGCACGTGACCAATACCTGATCAAGTGTCGTCGCTGTCACTGTTTCAGCAGTATATAGTACCCCTCGGGTTTATAGACTAAGCGTTGAATTTCATCGTCTGCCACCCCCGACTTTAGAAAGTGCAAGTGATGCTGCAAAGTGCATCCTAAAGAAATAACAAGGCTCACTAAGTGGCTGGACGCTCCCTCTCAATATGCTTGTGTGTGTTATGTAGGACTTTGGATTCACTCACTCCTCTCCACTCGCTTCGCGAGCTCCGAAACGTGAGCGAATACAAATTCCTACAATACATACAGTCGCCAAACATACTGAACAAGACGAGCCAAAGAGTACAGCGTACTACACAATACACCCCGTATGTATTCAACAGCCCCGTATGTATTCAACAACCTCGTGTGCGTGTTACGCATGGCGCGCGGCGTTACGCGCATGCATGGCCGCACACGATCAAGTGGTGTGGGCGGCGCCACTATTGCTTGAAATACGCGCTTTGTTAATATGCGTGAGCGATGTTCTTAGGTCGTGTACATGGCCCCTGACGTCATGGTTTTAAGTTGCACTTTTTATGCGATATCGATTGTTTTCCAAGAGAGACTGTTGCTCAGTGGGCTCGGGGTCTTATCTGGAGCATTGCAGTAGCAATGCCTACTGAGAGATCCGACAAGCGTCACTATTGGAACTTTGTTAATATGAGTGGTGCGCCTGTGGGGGTGTCATGGTGGAGGAAAATATGTAAGATTGCCGTATGCTTTATGAGACTAGTATTGGGGTAAAAAATTCTAGATCTTTTGAGATCGAGTGGAGGAAAAAAAGATTGCAATGGTGAGAAGGGACATGGTTGAGTTTTACAAACGGAAAGGTTGAAGGTTCGAAACAAAGCGAGACAAAGAGAAACGAAGCCACACAACTCGCAGCTGAGGCGATAAGTGTATGCTCGAATGCGCCGGCGCCCGACAAAATGGTTAGCCATTAGCAATCTTAACAAAGCGTGTACGCGCGAAGTGAGCGAACCGTCACTGTTGCGAAGCAGAGACGAATCCACATGCGGACCCCAAAACGAGTCCATATGTGGGACATCGTCGTCAACAGCGAGGTTATAAGCCCCGCAGCTCGCATACGGCTATGTGATAAACCGCAGTTTCGCGCAGTTCTCGGAGGGATAATCGTCGCCATCGTAGTCAAAAGATGACCAGCCCGCCGCAAATTGCCTATCGTAAACTAAAAACGACCCTGACAGGAGAGCAGGCTGTACCATTCGCATGGTGGTTGCGTTGAACCCCTTCGCGGAAGCTGTGTACAACACAGTCTGAGTGCCCTTAAAGTCCTCGGCGACATCTGTCACAATAAATGAACTCGCCCGGAGGTAGTTCAAGGGGCAGTAGCAACTCTCTGAAAGCGACGGCGAGCACAATCCTCGGGATTTGAAACGATCCGCATAAGAAATGTTCCAAAAATTGACGGGATTGTCGAGACCGGTGGCAGAGGGGTCCAGATTCTTCACGCTGTTGTAGACAACAAAGCCGAAGTCTTTATCTGGTGTATCGCAGGCCACTGCACCTGCAGTAGTCTCCGCGTTAGCACATAATGCCGTCAAAGCCGGCGTCACTTATAGGGTGACCCATTCGGCATCGATGTCGTCGGTCATTTGGCTACAGTAGGATGGCGGCGAAAGACAACACTGCACTGACTCACCATCAATAATTTTGACTTTGTTCTCCAGGTCGTCTATTCGCTTTAGCAGCGCTTTCACCGTCGCGCTGTCAATGGGACTGTTGAACCAGATTGTTCCCTTGTCTCCCGCGTCCAATACAAGCGATTTGCCTGTTCCGTTGACTCGCACTGTTGCAGACTCATTCGTTGCAGCCACGGAAATAGCAACTTTCACAGCCGAGGCATTCTCCACTAATTCACTGACACAAACAGTGAACAGCGCACACCAGAGCAGCACAGAAGCATAATCGCTGTCTTCAAAGCACACTGAATCTCCATGATTGTGTGTAATATAGGACTTTGGTGTCGAGAATACGGAGAGTAGTATATGCAACACCGGCCATCCCGTCGGTACCATCTGTGGCCATCCTCCATACTTCCGGATGTCCCCAAACGGCCCCAACAGGCTATCCAGTGTTGCATGTACAGCAAGTCCACAGTAAAAAACAGCCTAAATATCGGCAGCAAGAGGTGGGTCATTTTCCGTGGCAATTTTCCGATTTTGATAAGTTACAAATTTTGGCGGTCCTCACGAACTCGTTGGTTCACATGTGCTGGTACGAGCCCCCAAGCCGTAGGTCGAGATTCATAGCTGCTATGCTGCCGGTCCCTATCGCATGTCCCAACTTGAACAGAAAGTGTATAGGAAAAAAAGACGATTATGATAAGTTACAAATTTTGTTGGTTCATCAAGTGCTTAGTTGGTGACCATACTGACACTGCGGTTGATGTGTCGATAGTGGCGCTTGCCGTTTGAGAGACCGATCTAGTGGTTGCGCGGCGATACGCGCATATATGGTTGCTATGCACGATGGTTTATATGCACGGAGCGAGGGGTTATGGGGACAGCGTGTCCCCGGGTTGAGGGAAAAAAGATTTGGTGAGGAGGGGACATGGTTGAGTTTCACAATCGGAAAGGTTGAAGGTTCGAAACAAAGCGAGACAAAGAGAAACAAAACCACACAACTCGCAGCTGAGGCGATAGGTGTATGATATACAAATTGCGTGAAACTAAGGTGAAACAAGCTCGCCGAGTCTTTTCTGTTTCGATCAGGTCCCTTATATTAAAAAACGAGAAATTTGCAAGATCACGGGACCGGCGGGATCGTTGATCCCTTGTCCGTCAGAGCATTTTGACCCGACTCGAGTTGTGATCCAGTCGACGACTGTGTGTAAGGGAGGGCTCTGGTCAAGAACACTCCGCTCCGCTCCGTATTCTCGACACCAGAGACCTCCCTCATATACATGCATGGCCCTGTGCACGAACCAATGGCCCTATGCACGAATCAATGGTCCTATGCACGATCAACGCCTCGGAACCAGTATTAACTGAACTATCATTTAAGTACACCCCGTATGAGCAAACATCCCCCGTATGTCACCCGCATTCTGACACCATATCCGTCAAGGGTACTGAGCGCTCAGTACCCTTGATATCCATCCGGCATGCTAGTGTGATCAATGTCCGAGTGTACAAACATAGTATTCGTTTAGAGACTGTTGCTACGGGCTCGGGTCTTATCTGGAGCATTGCGTAATGCTAGCTAGCGTCACACTTGTTCTTTGTTAATATGTACGATCTAGTGGTGCGGCGCAGCGATGTGCGCATGTATTGAATTTATGCACGACGTGAGGGCAGCTTGTCCCCATCTGGAGGAAAAATATGCACGATCCAGTGGTGCGCGGCGAAACGCGCTATGGAGGAAAAATATGCAAGATCTAGTGGTGCGCGGCGAAACGCGCTATGGAGTAAAAATATGCACGACGCGAGGGGTTATTCCATGAGCTGTCCCCATGTCGAGGGAAAAAAGAATGCAATCAGGGTGAGAAGGGACACGGTTGAGTTAACAAACAAAAGGTTGAAGGTTCGAAACTAGCCTGTATCACATTCAACTAGAAACCTGAAACGAAGTTGAAACTAAGAGGCGATGAGGTATATGATATTATTGGTTGAAACGAAACTAAGCAGTCAGCTCGCCGAGCCGTCTTGCGATCGTCTTTAGAAATTTACAAGGTCACGTGACCGACATGCCCCACCATCCACTGTGGCGTCCACCCATCCATCCATCCATCTATTTACTTATCCATACTGCATTAAAGCATTACATTGTATACTTGGGTTATGACACGCACGGTCGCTGAGTGAAATCAGCTTGGTCTGTCTGCAATATGGCAGGGCCGAGCAACGAGGCAGGGAGTTGGACAGTGAGTGACGTCGGCGATTGGGTACTCAGTACTCTGACGCTGCTAAATTGCCCCTTAGGCACTCGCACGGAAATTGCAGAGCGCTTTGTGGCGTTGGGATGCAACGGCGCTTTGTTGGCAACGCTCACAAGCGATCAGTGGGAGGGCATGCTGCCCGGTGACAAGTGGATGGTTTACCGTTATGCGCTCTTTAATGGTGGGGTTAAAACCAAACAGTGGCACCTATGTACTGCATATCTGTTGCCTGGGCCGAATACATATTTATGTGGTTTCTTTGTTTTTTCCCCTGCATTTTCAGCTTGGAACCATCTGGCTCCTTCAGATAAGCTTCGTGACGGTAAGTGGCCTGTTCCTCGTGCTTTATTATTCATATGTATATTGCCGTTGTCTATATTAGTTAGTTGCCGTCAGCGTTGTCGTCGTGTGTACATGTCTGTTGTGTTTGTTTTGTGATTTGCGTGGATCTCTGTTAAGTTGCTTCGTGTTACATCTATTATATATTTATATTTGTGTTGTGTTCGTGGATGTGGATGTGTTGTGTTTGTGTTTTCGTTTTTGTTTGTGTTGTGTTGGTGTTTGTGGTTGTGTTTGTTTTTTTTCTCTCTTGGTTGTGGTTGTTTTTGTGCTTGTGGTTGTTAGTGTGTTTTTGTTTGTGCGTGTGCATTCTCTCGTCTCGGTTGGGAATTGACGGGTGGTGTCCATGTTGTTTGACGTTGACCACTGGAGTGAATGAAGTCCATGTTGTTTGACGTTGACCACTGGAGTGAATGAAGTCCATGTTGTTTGACGTTGACCACTGGAGTGAATGAAGTCCATGTTGTTTGACGTTGACCACTGGAGTGAATGAAGTCCATGTTGTTTGACGTTGACCACTGGAGTGAATGAAGTCCATGTTGTTTGACGTTGACCACTGAAGTGAATGAAGTCCATGTTGTTTGACGTTGACCACTGTGGAGTGAATGAAGAGTGTGTGTCTGTTTGTGTCGCATATTTCTTTATTCATCGCTGTTGCACTTTATCTTTGGTATGCGCGCCACGGGCATGTCCACTTCACACCGGGCTTACACCATTCGGGCTTCTGCTTTCCAGGAGTCGCAACCGCGTATCCACCGCTGTTAAGGATTTGTACGCGCCTCCCGTCACCCTTCCTCAGTCTGCTGAAGTCCTGGCCACGTTTTTGGGCAGTGACATGGAGTGGACTTCCAATCTGCGTGGGAAATCTATAAATGTATGTGACCTCAGGTAGCCCCAATGCGTTTCATTGTTCTTAATATTGGACTGGAGACTGTGCTTAACTGCTTCTCATGACATGTGGCGTGTCACGCTTACTCCGCAGGCCAATTCCTCTTCCGAAGCATGGCTTCCTCGCGTTCTCGGGCTTGGCGATGACAGAGTGTGCATGGACCCTGGGGAGCAAATGGTCGGTCATGCGGTCAATATGCTCGTCCTCTATCACCTTCAGCGGGCCAGGGATAACAATGTCAACAACTTGCGAGCACACGAGGGAATGTTCGGCCGGGATCGACAACAGAAGTGGGTTTACATCTGTATAGAAGGGTCGAAAGGGAAAGGGTGAGGTGGGAGGTGGGAGGTGGGAAGTGGGTTTGGGAAGGTTGCGGTATTTTGCTGGAATTGAAAAATGCTATGTTGAGAGCCATGTACCGGTGCCCTAGATCTCGTTCGTTATCTTTTGTCTAAAGGCCTGTTATACATTGTTTGTATCTACTGACAGGTCGTCGACTACTGACAACAAACGGCCGGATTTCTGGTTCGCCATGGACGGAGTCGCCATACTTAAGGGCGAGGAGAAAGCCGAGATGAGGGATTTTGACGCAGCCGTGGTTGAGCTTACGAGCAAGTGTGGCGGCTTGCCAGTAGAGGCATTTGGGGCACTCGACTTCTACTTTGCGTACGCTGCAGCCGGATTGAAAGTGCAGTTTTTCGTCCTACAACGCGGTAACAACAAGACCGTGATAACTGGCCAAACCAAACTTTTTCTCCTCGACAATCCTGACCACCGATGGGCAATCATTAACGTAGTTCGTAACATCATCCGACTTGCGCCGTTGATGGTTGCGAAGCTCCCGAATATCCGTCTGCGACTGTATAGAGACATCGGCGATATTAGGGATGGCCGCGTTGTGGAGATGCTTGAGGGACGGGTGAAGAAGACAGTCGACTCTACGAAGAAGCCGCTCCTTCTCGAGGTCCTCCTGCCACTGTACCGAACGATTGGCAAAACAAAGCGAGAGGGTCTGCCGCGTGTTGTGAAAGAGGCAAAGATGTCGCGGGACCGTTTTTCTGTTGAATTGGAGCCTGTTGGGTACCACCATCGTCCTGAGGGTATAGTGCAATTTCGGGCCTTTCTGCTTAATCTTCTGGCTGCTCTTACGTTTCTGCACAACAATGGATTCGTTCACTGCGACATTCGAGAGGCAAATGTCGTATATGATCCACGCGCCAACCAGTTTATTTTGAACGATTTTGAGAGCGCCGATCGGTGCGGTCAAATTCCAGCTTCTGCTCTTGCCGTGTGGAATGGTACCGGCATTGATGCATCCAAGCCATACCTGGCGGCGGATGACTACCGCCTCCTTGGACACATGTGCGCAAAGATGAACACACCACAAGCCCTTGTTCAAATAGTCGAAAACCTCAAGATGGGGCATGCTCCCAAGCCGGTGGGTGAGGCGAGGGAGTATGTGTGGTAACATTTGTTGTTGCTGGTCTTTTTGTATTCCCTGTCATACAATATTCATGTGCCTGTCTGTTCTCCTGCAGCGGACTCTGAGAGCCCTCCGCACCAACACATTGTAAGCCACAGTCAAAGCTGGTGGCGGGATCGCTCGTCAAGTATGCTGCGTCCGGGGCGTGGCTCAACTGGGTAGCCATGGTCTGCATTAGTCCTAACCCTTTCAGAGGATGAGGTTGAGTGTACAATGGCGTTCTTGCTCAAGAATACAAAGGTCAATAGCAACTTCTCTCTTTCTCTCTCGGTCTGTGACCTGTGTGTTCTTGTGTGTGTGAGTGCGAATGTGTGAGATGTATGGGTGTGTAGAAAACTATCTGTGGTTGTTAGGTTAGAATGTGGCATGGCGCTGACCGCCTGTGGTCATGTCGAGAGGAACTCGTCCGCCCGATATCGAACTTGCTGCATGTGTTGTCTAGATTATGAGTGTTAGCTGCCGTCATCGTTGTCGACTTAGGGTTAGGGTTAGGGTTCAGGGAGTGTTGTCGGGCGTGCTGCCAAGAAAAAGAGTTAGGGGAGAGTAAGTTGTCACATTTTTTTGGGGGGTAACGCTGCCGAGCCAGGAGGCGGAGCCTCCGGGTCGCCGGGGAAGCGTGTTTAGAATTGAAACAGACTGGAAACTGAAACAGACAATCCGAATCACAGATATCAGATGGTTACTTTGAGGTGGGCAGACCACCGTGGGATGTGTGAAGGGATTACTCCATGACCGGAGTTTGGTGAACGAGTGCTCTTTTGGGGAGCACGGGAAGACGCCCCTTTGCAGGAGCAGGACTTCGGGGATTTTTATGTGTGGAGAAGGAAGGAGTGAGGCCGCGCGCGTGTGTAATCGAATGAGATAAAAGAGGGGCGGAGTGAGTGTCCAGGCGAAGACCTTGTGTTAATGCCCGATCGCGAGCCGCACTCGTGGAGAAGGAGATAATATACTGGCACTCTTCGTCGTCTGTGCTTGGGATGTGGAAGGAGATTCCGTTCACTTCCGCTCCCAGTTGTTGGGCTTGCAGAGCGTGGTTTAGTGCCGTAGGGGAGCAGGTGGACCGCGGGAGGAGGTGGTCGACAATGTCCTCGGGGTCTTCTTCCATTAGGGGGGGAGGGGAGGGGGGTGAGGGGTGTGGGGCTTGTAGCTCCATTGGCGTTCGTCGTTGTTGAGGTTGCTGTTATTGAAGGTTGCTTAGGTTAGTAAGTTGTCACAGTGTACACTAGTTCAAAATGGCAAGACCGATTTCATTCGTTCGAACTGTTCAGATGCAACGTATTGAATAGTGTAACGCGCAAATTATAGCAAAAGTAGATGCGATGTCCACACGGCAGATGCGACGACAGTGTGGAAAGTGAAAGAGAGAAAGGTGCCAGTGTCCAGTGTGTAGGAGTGAGGTAAACCGGCGAAAAACACAAAGTCACGTATGTGTTATCTCACTCACTCCTCTCCACTAGTACTCGCTTCGCGAGCTCTGAATACGTAGCCCGAGTCCAAAGCCCTACAATTAAAAGACATACAGCCAGCCGCCGGGCCGACTACACACCCGCGCAGTATGTCTACAAACAGCCATAGATACTATAATAGAAGATCCAGAGGTAATTATAACCCGGTTAAAACAGTTCATAATCGTTAGCCGTGGTGCTGGATCCACTGATCGATTTGGAAAATAGGGCCGGAAAAATATCTGTTAAATCTGATGTTATATGTCAGGCGGGTCGGGTGCGACCAAATCAGATGGCAGAAAAGATTGACGAGCCGCGCCGGTGGCAATTCAGACAAGTCCGCAGTGCTCGAGCGGGAACAGCTTCAGGAAAAAAACAAAACGTGAGCTCACGGAAATACAGAAGCCAGCACTGTTGAATGCACAAATTAAAAACAAGTAAAGCAAAAATTGGCGGCGGAAAAAAGAAAGGCGCAGAGTGAACCAGATAGAGCTAAAGTTGATGCAGAAGATTGCAGCCGCCCAGCAGAAGCCTACAGAGCCGGTTATATCGCAAGTTTGAAGCTATCCACCATTTTGTTGTTGTTGCGATTGCACTGGACTTGTCCTGTACTTATTTTTTCCTCCTTTGTTGCATTTTTCCCCCCTACCCAAATGACTTTTTCCTATGCCACACTCTATGTATCACATGCAACTCAACACCAATATAGGTGCAGTTCAGATATTCTTTTCCTTCCATTCATTGCCCTTTCGTCAAGTGGGAAAAGCAACTGCCATTGCAGCTTAATGTTGCAGGTTCACCCCAAGCCAAATCTGAATAACATGCACCTCTTGCCAAATCAGAGGCCGGCACTGCTGCGTACAACTCACCCCACAACGATTCTCCTGGTCGGAGTCCGCAAGCACAACAGAAGCGCAACAGTGCAAGCACAGCAACGAAAGCATAGGCGTAGCAATCAAAACGCAAGCGTGGCAATGAAAGCGCAGGAATAATGAAAGCGCAACAACAAAAGGGCAAGTGCAGCAATTAAAACAAGCGTAGCAATCAAAGCGCAAGCGTAAACAATGCAAGCGTAAGTAATGCAAGCGTACTCTATGGGTTGAAAGCGTAAAACTGTCCTGTATACTTTGAGAGGGACGTTTTCTTCGGACGCCGTCTCCAACATAAAAATAAAAACGAGAAATTTTTGATGAAAACCGCAAGCGCGCTTGCGCTTAACAACCATCCACTTTCAGTATGACCTGACTATTGGTGCAATCAGTATGACCTGACTATTAATGTGCCACTGTCATGCTTCTCGCAAAATCTGATGAGCGGAAAAATATGAATAGATGCACTCGCCTTGATTACCAAAACAGGAAAGTCGATGAATTCTGAACCAAAACTGGCTTGCACGGACGCATGAAACTGGCCGATTAGGATATTGTCAGCAAAGTTTATGACGTCTCGATCTTCTTCTTTGTCGACGCAACCGGTGCAAAACTATTCCGTGAAGCATACCGTGTCGATAACGGCTGTCCCGCTTCAATCCACCTTCTCTATGACGCACAAATGCAACACTATCACGCTGTTATCGACCCACAAGCCGTATTCGCTCTGGACAATCACGGAAACAGCCTATTCTGTCAGCACTGTCGCAAATCGTTCGGACGAAGGTATTTGACACACACCAATACTCTGCAGGTACCAAATCCTATGTTTGTGAAACTCAACCATGTCCCTTCTCACCATTGCAATCTTTTTTTCCTCCACTCGATCTCAAAAGATGTAGAATTTTTTACACCAATACTAGTCTCATAAAGCACACGGCGATCTTACATATTTTCCTCCACCATGACACCCCCACACGCGCACCACTCATATTAACAAAGTTCCAATAGTGACGCTAGTCGGATCTCTCAGTAGGCATTGCTACTGCAATGCTCCAGATAAGACCCCGAGCCCACTGAGCAACAGTCTCTCTTGGAAAACAATCGATATCGCATAAAAAGTGCAACTTAAAACCATGACGTCAGGGGCCATGTACACGACCTAAGAACATCGCTCACGCATATTAACAAAGCGTGTATTTCAAGCAATAGTGGCGGCGCCCACACCACTTGATCGTGTGCGGCCATGCATGCGCGTAACGCCGCGCGCCATGCGTAACACGCACACGAGGTTGTTGAATACATACGGGGCTGTTGAATACATACGGGGTGTATTGTGTAGTACGCTGTACTCTTTGGCTCGTCTTGTTCAGTATGTTTGGCGACTGTATGTATTGTAGGAATTTGTATTCGCTCACGTTTCGGAGCTCGCGAAGCGAGTGGAGAGGAGTGAGTGAATCCAAAGTCCTACATAACACACACAAGCATATTGAGAGGGAGCGTCCAGCCACTTAGTGAGCCTTGTTATTTCTTTAGGATGCACTTTGCAGCATCACTTGCACTTTCTAAAGTCGGGGGTGGCAGACGATGAAATTCAACGCTTAGTCTATAAACCCGAGGGGTACTATATACTGCTGAAACAGTGACAGCGACGACACTTGATCAGGTATTGGTCACGTGCCTCTGACCCGGCGTGTCCTGTCATTCTGTCAAAAACTGTTGACAATTCGGTCCCTCAGTGACAATGGTACATTGTACTTTATAGTTTATAGCATGTCGTCTCCTCGGAAGTAGCGCGGCGCCAGTCACCAAACTCGTGGCTGTGCAAACGGTTGCAATGAGCTCTGGACTCATGGCATGAATCACAGCGTCCTTTTGCAATTGGGTGTACATGTAACGAGGTGCCACCTGACGACCGGAACGTCACCGACCGGAACCCGTTACGCGGCCAGTTGTATGTTGCAGGCAGTTTTGCGCCGCGGCCGCGGGAGATTTTGCTGATTTCAACCTGAGCTGTCGACACTTAGACTCCGGTCTTACCGTCAGGCCAGGGACTGCAGTCAAAGGCAGGGCGGACGGCGAACGGCGTGCAGTGGCGCACTGGCAGTGGCGCAGTGGCTGCCGTTGCGTGTTTTGAGTGCTGAGACGGCCCCTTTCCCAGCAGAATTCAGTTAAAACAGTGGGTGCACGGGCGTAAGGGAGTTGAGGCCGTGGGGTTCATCAGACGTGTAACATGGAGTCGTTGCGGGAAGCGACCTCTGGTGATGGCGATGCGTTCTCAGGCCCTGCGAAATTTACAGAGGACTGCGGCGTATCAGATGCCGGTGCTGCGGCAGTGACACTTGCACACCCTGTTGCAGGGGCAGGTCGCCTGAATGCCCGCTCAGACGATACTGACAGTCATGATGGCGCCTCCCATCAAGCTCAAGCGCACGCACACACAACAAACTCGCAGACACCCACTGAGCTTCGTGTGCCAGTGTGCCGTCCAGCAGGCGATGTACGGGGCGCAATCTGCACGCATCCTCTGTTCCCACTGCTGGGTGCGCTGCTGGGCCGCTGTGATCACGTGGCCAAGGGCAGTCTTCCAGCGCCCGCCGCCACACACGCCTTTGGTCACGTGCCGACAGACGGCGAGATTGACGCGCTGTTGTCGGACTTTGCAATGTCACGCGCCGCATTTGGGCACCCGCTCTTCACAGCCGACGCGGACCTCGACGCATTCGTGAGTAGGAGTCACGTGTGCCCTTCGTATGTGCGCTCGTCACCTTACTGATCCACACACACGCACACTCACACACACACACACACACACACGCACACACGCACACACATACACACATTCATGTGCCCCCCGGGCCGCCGTTTCACAACTGGGCATGCAGTAGTAAGTCAGTGTGGGCTCAATGTCCATGGACTCCAGAGCAGAAGAACAACAAAATAATCCCAAGGCCCTCATAGCTAGCTGTTGTTTTATTCGCACAGGCTAGTCATTGTGCTTGGCAATCATATCTCTTCTTTGTTCGCACCTCGCGCTACATCACCATGTCCTGACAGCCGTTGTATCTAATGTAACAAGCGATGCCCTCTCTCGCACATCCTCCTCCACGCACTACACACACACACACACACACACACACATGGGATCCAGATGGCGCATGCCCTGCAGGTGCTGCGTCTGCATTTGTCGGAATTGGCGCGGCTGTTTGCGCTCTGTGATGAGTTTTGTGAACGCTCGATTTCTAATGTCCGCAGTCGCCTCCTGCACAGCCACCACGTGACTGGCGGGGCTGCGCTGGGTCAGTCCGCGGCAGTGCCGGGCGAAGATAGCGACCTTGACGCAACCATGGCAACCATGGAACATCCCGACACGGCGGCCATTGCTGCGCACGGCGACGGCAGTGTGAGTCATGGGGGGGGTGGGGAGAGGGGCGACGGCGGTGTGTCTGTGGCCTCCGCGACGGGCGCGAGTGTTGCGACCGGCGCGCGAGTGCGGGCAGAAGCAGGGGAAGTGGGTGATGTGCGCCCGGCGGACGAGTCGTCCGGGCGCAGCGACGAGGACGCCGATGGTCACGTGCGCATCGGGGAGAAGGGCTTGGGGTTGTCGTCCGCTGGTGGCAAGCGCCGCAGCCTGCCAAAGGGCACGACACGTGTGCTGCGCGACTGGCTGTTTGGTCATGTGACGGTGGGTGCTCCACTTGCTGCCTCTGGGTGTCACGTGTGCGGGTGTCTGTTGTGTGCGAGCCCCTGGCCTTCTGTCGCCTGATGTCACGTGACCCCGTGTGTTGTACGCAGAGCCCATATCCAAGCGACGAAGAGAAACGCATCCTCGCAGTGCAGACGGGACTGTCGATCGGCCAGCTCAACAACTGGTGCGTGGCCGAGTATATGTGTGCATGTGTGTTTTGAGTGTGTGTGGGTGTTTGACTGTGCGCAGCGCCTCCCCACCACTCAGTGGCTGATGATCATTGCTGCACGGCATTGTCAGAGCCAACCAATCGCCTCACCAACCCCCGACTGTGCAGGTTTGTCAATGCACGCCGGCGCATTTTGCAGCCGATGCTTGACGCGCGCAAACTGCCACCCCATTCGGAGGCACACGCCCGTCGGGATCTGCAGATACGCGCGCCCCAACAGCAGTCTCCGCCGTCCACGTGACTCGGCTGGGCCAACGGTGCGGTCCGCACAAAGCAAAGGCACGTGGCACAGAAACTACCTGTTACATGCTGTCCCATGGGCAATTTTACGCTGGAAAAATGTCGTCGGTGCATGAAGCGGTTCCGATGCGGCACAACGGGCGACGCCATTTGCGGTCCCACAGAGCGCACTAGGCGACACGGTCTTTGTTGTGAGTGGGGGCATCGAGAGCAATGAGGACCTTGATTGGCACACCCGCCACCATCGACAAGTGCGATTCGCGCATGGCCCTCTCAGCATCCTGCGACTGTTCGAATTGCACAAATGCACATCCCTGTGTGTGTGTGTGTGTGTAGTTTTTGGCGTGTGTAAGTGCATGTTGCGAAGTGCCCAATAGCGACATCCGCCGATGGACACTCGCATGGTCGCAACACACACCGCATCACATGCGCACTCACCCGTGATGCCCCAGTATTTCTGTCGGTAACCATTGAAACCGAATTGGCGCCAAACGGATCAAACACCCGGGACAGCTCCTCTCTGGTCACGTGACGTCCGCACACGACGTACAGGCGGCTGTTGTCCGTTTCGTATTTGACACCAAACACGCCGAGGGATCCCCGCACCCCGGATGCGCGCAGATTGCACACGGCACGTGACAGCTGCGTGAACGGTGACGGACAGACATTTTGCACCTCATCAGAGGAGACGATAGTACAGGGCTCACGTGCGTGCAAAAACGCACGTGGGTTGATGTCTGAATGCGTGTGTGCTGCGTGTGGCACCCACCCATGCATCACGCGATTCGGCTGAGACCCATTCGATCGACGGCGGCTGTGGCTCGGTTGTTATTGTTGTTGTTGGTGTTATTGTCGTTGAATAACAATTAAATACGGCTCAGTGAAAGACAGGTCTCGTGGTGTACATGCACACAAAAACAGACGCACACAGGCAGTCACAAACACAGATACGAAGTGGGCACCAGTTGCAATCGTCTATTGTGTTGATTTTATGTTCAGCCACACCATGTGTGCGAGTGTCTGCCTGTATGTCTGTGTGTCTGTGTGTCTGCGTTTGACTGTGTGTCTGTGTCTGTGTATCTTTGTGTGTATGTGACTGTGTGTCTGTGTGTGTCTGCGTTTGACTGTGTGTCTGTGTCTGTGTGTCTTTGTGTGTATGTGACTGTGTGTCTGTGTCTGTGTGAGTGTATGTATGGTGTGGTGTGTGTGGGTGGGGG
>CALSCR010000259.1:0-19187 GCA_943704495.1 Pigoraptor chileana
GTGTTGTGTTGTGTTGTGTTGTGTTGTGTTGTGTTGTGTTGTGTTGTGTTGTGTTGTGTTGTGTTGTGTTGTGTTCCTCACTTCCCACTGACTAACATCACGTGCGCTCTGTGCAGGTACTTGTGGATGACAAAGGTCTAGTGTTTCATCTTGCCTTTGGCCTCCCCGGATGCGCGCGCGGCAATGACGTCACGCACGCCGTCCTTGCATTGTGCGTCATCCGCGACACACTTGTACAGATGGGCGTCAAAATATCCATCGGAATAACCACGGGCGTTGTCTTCTGTGGCGCCATTGGCACGTCCACGCGCCGCGAATACACGCAGCACGGAGACGACGTCAACGTCGCCGCACGCTTTATGACCACCGCCGAAGACAACGACATTTTGTGTGACGATGCAACACGCCTCTCCTGCTCGGCGGCGGCGATCGGATTTGAGCCCCTCGGTAAAGTGCACCTCAAGGGCAAGACGGACGAGGTGGCTATATTCCGCCCACACCAGCTGCGCCAACCAACGACGCCAGAGGCCATTCTCGTCGTGCAGCAGCGTCGCCACCAGCACATTGTGTATCTGAAGGGGGGACTGCTCGCCCCGGATGAGGAAATGCCATACCTGGGCCGCGCCGCCGTGTTTGACCGGGTGGATGGGCTCCTCATGCGCGTGCGTATGGCCGACCTCACTCCGGATGACATTGCGAGCGGACGGAGGCGCGTGTCGCAGAGCAGTGCCAAGGGAAGCGCACCCGCCGCACTGGCCGGCATCGCCCCGGATGTCGACGTCACCTACCTCGGGACCGTCGGAGTGCACGATGAGGAAGATCGTGGCAATGACCTTGTCATTCTTGAGGGAACGACGGGCGTCGGGAAGAGCGACGTCCTGCGACACCTCTACCTCCGCCACGTGGGACAGAACGCGGGGACAGTGTTGTGGACGGGCCAGCAGGAAAGCCAGCCGGTTGAGCGCTACCTTGCGCTGCGTGCGTGGCGCCCCATACTCCATCAGCTATTTGATCTGAACCTCCCTGGGGAGAAGCGAGGGGCAATGGTCGCACTCCACGACACCCTCGAGGCCGTCATGCCGGGGACTGGCAAGCACGCCTTCTTCATCATCAGCTACTTTGCCGATGAGGACACGGGCGTATCATTCCTGTCGGCGGCCATCCGGGAGCTTCTCCAGGATGACCAGTACGGCGCCGTCTTCCTCGAGTGTCTTGCGTCGGTGATTGCGGGGCGAATGCAGGCACTTGCGGAGGCGGATGAACTCGGGCGGCGCACACTCGTTCTCATCGACGATTTCGATGTCTTTGGCGATGACTCGGCGGGATTGCTTCAGGCGTTGACGTCGATTCCTTGTGACGCCGTCTTTGTTGTCACTTCTCGCGTCAACAAAAGCGACCGGTTGTCACGTGTTGGAAGCCCCTCGCGGCGATTGCACACATTCCGTCTCAACGGACTCGTCGATGCGGACATGACGACTCTAGTTTGCATCCGACTGCATGCGCGGGAACTGTCAACGGACCTGCGCCAGTGGCTTCTCGACACATCCGAGGGCAACCCACGTGTTGCCGATGTGCTTGTGTGCCGCCTGCGCGTATCGGGTGACATCAGCGTCTACGGAGACCGTGCCGTGTGGTCGGAGAACGCTGCGACAAAGCTGCTCTACGAGGGAGCCGGCGTCATCCAGTTTGCAAGCGAGGTGCGTGCTGCTGCTGTGTGTGTGTGTCTGCGTGCCAGACTGTCTGAACATTGTCTTTTTGGTATTGAGCATTTTTGACTGACATGAATTTCTACTTGCGGATCACTCTGGCAGACCTTTGGGCTTGCAGTCGGACGGATTGACAGCCTCAGTGCATCGCAGCGCACGACGCTTAAGGCACGTCCGTACACTCAAAATGCAAATCAGTCACACACTTTAGCACTATGTTGTGTTTGAAATGTCGTTCGCTATGACATATGCAGACACACACACATTCATAAACTTACACGCACACACGTTCACACACCTGCATGCTCATACTTCTTCCCACGTATTGGTGCCGTCGATTAATGCTCATTTCGCCCTCCTCGAATCTTTTCCTATCTCGATCGATGGAGCGTAGGTTGCGAGTGTCATTGGACGTGCATTTATGTTCGATCTCCTCCGCAATCTCCTCGCTAATGTCCCCGGAAGCACACACATATTCGACGATTTGGAGGCCCTTGAGAACCTTCGCCTTATCCAGCGCGTGTCCAAGAAGGGCACCAGTCTCACCTACAGGTATTGATCATTGCTCTTCAGATTTTTTCAGTTTTGCAGTGCTTATGTGCCGTCTCCCTCACTATGATGCTTTCTTATTGGAGACTTGGGTTGCCCCCCCCCCCCCCCGCCCCCGAATCTCGCGTTCGTCTCGCTCTCATTGTGTTTTGTCTCAAATATTGTCGAAATCACAACCTTTGCACGCACAGGTTTGTGTCTCCGCTCATTCTTCGCGTTGCATACGAGATGGCGCCCTATTCGCAACGCAAGGCAATCCACCGCGACATTGCTGTGTGGTATGAGCACGTGTTTGCGCACGACCTTCCCAGGTACTACCGAGAGCTCGCCTACCACTGGGGCCGCACCGACGACCCGGCACGTGAGCTTGAATTTCTTATCCGCAGTGGGCAGGCGCAGTCGTCGCCGGATCTGCAGGAGCTTGTGGACCGGGAGTGCGAGCTCAACAGGCAGCTGAAGGCGCTCGAGAAGGAGCGGCGGAAAATCATCGAGGCGAGGCGTGGCGTCCAGCAAAAGCTGGTTGCCAACTTCCAAATTACAAAGGAATGATGGGCTGCCAGCGGAGGGCACGTGCCCGGCTCCCTTTCATGCCCTGCACACTGAGTCTCTCTCACTTTTTCAATTATGGAGTCCATGAACACAGCGCCTAAGACACGACTTGAACCCTACATCTCTCCCTCTCTTTCTTTCTTTCTCTCTCCTCTCGTTTTCTCTCTTGTGCGTGGGCGTAATGCCTGAGACACTACTGAGTTTCATCAGGCTACATCTCTCTCTCGCATGGCGTGCGTGTGCTTTGAATTTCTGTGAACTTTTAAATGCAGTCGTTGTCTATCCTACAAAACAAGGCCCGCCATTAAACACCCGTCACACTCCTCCAAACATGCACACGCACACACACACGCGCATCCTTTCTGCAGAGCACCACACCTGCAAGCAAAAGCAGCTTATGCGATCATCTCCAATATGCTCAACTATATTATAGTGTTTAGTCACATAAATGTGTGTTTTTTGCACACGAAGACACAATGCAGACCCACAAGGCAGTTCACAACATCGGCGACGCATTCCTTGCCAGCGACTGCGGAAAGCACGTGACAGTGCTCTGGTCCCACGAGCAGTCGGCCACCTCACCCTCTCTGAAGATATTAAAGTCGATGCCAACAACAAACTCGCTGTGGAGCTGCAGTGTCTCAAGGAGTCCTCCACGCGGGTCGCAGAGCGTGCCCGGCGCGCACGACGGAAGCAGGGAGGACTGCCCACTGGGCGGCGACGGCGGACCCATCACAGCACGTGCATTCCATAGACGCAATGTCATGTCGTACGAAACTGACGCAATGACGCCACTGGTGTGCGGACTGCACTTGAGGCGGCGAATTCCATACGTGTGTCCCGTGAGTGCAAATAGAGGTCGTGGGTTATTGGGAGACACAGCTTCCACCATTCGCACATCCCACCCGCGAATGGATCCATCAACAGCGCCAGTGACGACAATGTTCGTGTCGTATTTGTCCCAATCGACGGTGAGTATTTCGCTCTCGTGCGCCTGGAATTGCAGGACTGGGGAAGAGGAAGGCCGCAGTGCATCGACAATGGCAACAGACCCGTCGCCACTCACAGACGCAAACTGGCCTGCACTGTCAGGCCGCCATATTGCGGCATACACAACATTGCGGTGGTGGGTGTACGTGCCAATCGATTGCGCCCTCAGTGGATCCCACTGTATTGTGTTGTGTTGTATGGGGTCGTGGGAGGGAGTGATTGAGGTGGTTGTGTGTGTCAGCACGTTGAGTTACTGGCTGTTTTGTTGTGTGTGTGTGCGTGGGTGTGGGTGTGGGTGTGGGTGTGCCCGCTGCTCATGTGCATAATACGCTTAACAGAAAGTCGCAGCAAATAAAGACACACTGACTACTCCTAACCCATTCTATCGTCACTGACAATTTGTATATACAGGAAGGAGCACTGACAACAATTCCACCAACCCACCACTTTCACAGAGTTATCCCACGAAGCGCTAACGAATGTTGTCTTTGCAAATAAGTTCCAATCGACGCCATACACCTCAGCCGAATGCTCATCAAACATTGCGGAGGGCGCCGTCGTCTGAGCCGTGCGCACGTTTCACAGCGACATCATTCCACAGAACATGTGTGCACGTGCGAGAGATGAAGAATGTGCAAGTCAGTGGGCGCGCGACAGCAACACCATCAGACTTCAATCGAGCGGCGGTTGGCAGAATATACGAGGCCGCGTTGTAGAGTGAGCACAGAACGAGACAACGTGGTACGCAAAACCACGTACAGCTCTGGCAACACGACAGCGATTCGGAATAAAAGCGCAAAAGTGGGAGATTAGGAGACACTTACCTGCGGTCCATCAACGGACCATATTTGCAGTGTCCCGTCACCCAGCGCCGCCACAACATTCCCTGGGACATCTTCGCTCCATGCGCAATCAAAGACGCAGTCACTTGTCTCAAATCTTGAACCGCATAGTAGAGTTATACAGAGTCAAGTCATCCATGCATGCAGTTGTCGGCACGGGAAGGCAAGGTATGTGAGAGCAGTAAGCAGAGCACAAATCAACTTCATAACAACGGAAACAACTAATCTTAGTCGGTTTTTAACTTTCTGCTGCAGTTTTAGCTGTACTCCATTAAAGAACCACAATACACAGAAGTCGCCCCACCCGCACCTTCGCAGTTCACTGATGCTCACACCGTCGCAACCGGCCACAATCAGCGCACCCGGACCCGAAATGCCAAAGTTCTTCCCCGTCGCAATGGCCACGCGATTGCCATCGTAGGGAGAGTATTCGACGGCGTACCCGTGCAGGCCGGGAGTAACCAGCCGTTGTGGATTCATCCGCTTTTTAATCACTTTATCACTCCGAAGTACTCCCTGGAAAGTATTTCCTCGTCCTCCGGGCTGTCTGTTATATTGACGGCCCTTTTCAACAGACAATTGTGCATATAATGCACATAAAAGGTCGTGGTATGTCCGCGTTTTGACAACATTCGTACCGGATCAACGGTGTACTCGGATTGAATTAGCCGCGGCTTGCTCGCTTCATAGACGGTAATCTATGTATTGAGTCAGGCATTAACATAGTATTTATTATTGGAAATCATCGTCATATAGAAAGACAGACATACAAAATTTCAATGCAAATCCTATATCGATTTGTATTTTATATCATTATTACTTATTCGATTTTGTTACAATCGGTGTACTTATGGGCGTTTGACGTCATTCCTTACTCACTGCTCGCATCAGTCACAGATTCGCTCACTGTGCACCACATTTCACGCAACAACTACAAAGGAGCACACTCCTACACAGCGCTGCGTTGCTGCATGCGGCAACGTGCATGCCCTGCGTTCAGACCACCCATGATCCTCAGTGCTCTTAGCAGGCAGGGGGCGGCCCTGTGTCGCGTGACACTCGGCGCGCCCCTGCGAACGACCACGGATGCACTGCTTCGTGGACCCATCTCTTCCGCCTCACATCTGCCCTGGATCTCCACCCGTCAGACTCTACACTCACTCTGCACCAAGCAGCAATTGCCAGTCACTCCAGTATTTGTGCGCTTTCAGTCGTCGTTGGCGCTGTCGGCACGTGCTGTTACATCTGGTCTGGCCACCAGTGCATCGTCTCTGGCATCGCATTGCGGAAATGGTGTGGTGGTGCGGCGAATTGTTCCAAACTCCTTGTGTTCAATGCCTTCAGTTGGTCGCGGGGGCGGTCACGTGCGGCGATTCCGCGTGCGGCGACAGGGGTACGAATACTTTGACAATGAAGGTGTGTGTATGTGTGTGTGTTTCGCGAACAGAAATCGAGCGGTGCGCATTGATTTGCGAGTCCCTACCCCATGCGACTGTCTTCCTTAATTCCAACAAGATGTTTAACGAGACGGCATGGATGGCCCCAGCTCCGCCTATATCCTTGATTCCATCAACATTGTTTTGTGATCCTCTCTTTAATGCAACGAACACAAACACCCACCAACACGCCGTATTTAAACTAATCTTACATCGCACACATAAACACATCATATATAGAGCCCTTCAGCATAGTCGACTTTCTTCGGCGTCGCTGGCTGTTTATTGCATTTCCTGGCGTCGGATTCGGATATTATTATGTATCACATTTGGAGCCGGTGCCCATCTCAGGTGAATGTAGCCTCTCAGTCGAAAACATCCAGTCGCAGCATGTTCACCAGTTAAAACAACGCTGTGACTGTGTTTGAATGTTAACGTTATCTGCCTTCTGTGCCTCTTGTGAGTTTGATATGGTGCGTGCATGTGGGAGTACTGTTGTTGTGCGCTCTCCGTCTCCTGACCTTCCATCTTCTTTTCCCTTCTCCTCACTCTCCGTCTTGTGCACGGTGTGTCCATCCGCTGCAACCAGGCCGCCGTCGATTCATGAACGTAACTGCAGCAGAAGAGCTTAGGTGAGTATGTACTCCCGGATGCTCCCTGGTGTGTCCCAATCGGGGCAAGGCGTGTGTGCTTATTTTCTGTTGATGCATGCTGTGAACCGTGTTTGATATGCACGGCGTTGTATGTGTGTTTATGTGTGGCTGCGTGTGGTGCCTGTGTGTTGTGTATGTGATGTTGTGTGCGTGTAAACATTACAGAGGTTTGCGATTGCATCTCGCTTATATACGTCCCTCACTCATGCATTCATATGTTGTTCATATGTATACGCGTGCGCGCACGCATGTAAATAGAATGGGAGAGGTGGCATACAAAGATATCCTTGCGAAATACGCCGGTCGCATTCTGCCCCAATCGCATCCCGTGAGTGAGTGTGTGTGTGTGTGTGTGTGGCATCACATGTGCGTGGAATGCATCACCTTGAATATGCCCTGTCACTCCTTTCACACGAACCCACTTTTGGTTGCTTGGTCACATAACATATACATTGTCATATTACCCCACCCCCCCCCTCTCCTTCTCTTTCTTCTTACTACTTGTGGAGTCCACATGGGCACAGCGTCTAAGACCCTGACATGAATCTACATTTCTGATTGCTATGATGTGACAATGGCTGCAGTTGACCAAAATGGTGCGGTCGATTGGCGAGCGGATTGTCGCCGTGAGCGAGCTAAAGGGACTCAATTGGGAGTTTATTGTGGTCGACGCCCCGGACATTAACTGCTTTGTCCTTCCAGGTGCGCAGTGTTACTAATGTGTTGTGCGCGGAGTTACTACTGTGTGTAGTCGGCTCCATCGTCTGCCAGTGCCTTGGTTTTGTTGCTTTTGCCTGCATGTAAAGAATGCGGCGATGCATGCAGTCAGTTTGCATTCAGTGAGCCTCTCCAGATTGAGAGCTTATATCGTGTTTATTTTTGTGTTGCGGATGCAGGTGGCAAGGTATTTGTGTTCACGGGCATCCTCCCCATCCTGCAAACCCCGGATGGCATGGCGGCGGTTCTTGGGCATGAGGTGGGGTTGTCGTTGCTGTCGACCGGGTGTATTGATGGGTATATCTGTGGTTATGGGATAGCGTGGGGTGTGCAACATACACACAAATGCACACAACGCACAGACAGTACAGACAGCACAGACAGCACAGGCGGCACAGACAGCACAGACAGCACAGGCAACACGCGCAAATACACGCAACACGTCCACCATGCAAGCAACACACACCCGCGGTCACCGCTCACATCGCCAGTGGGTTCAATCGACTTGATCCTATCGGGCGCTGTTTGGTAGTGAAGAGGCGCATCTGTCCCATCTGACCTTGTCGACTGCACTTTTGCGTCCCAGATTGCACACCAAGTGGCGCGTCATTCCGCAGAAAAGCTGAGCTTTGCAAAGATTCTAGTGGTTCTCCAGCTGCTGTTTGCAATGGTCATCGACACGAGCTCCCTTGTCCGGACAATTCTCTTCCGCTTTGGGCTGGAAATGCCCTTTTCCAGGAAATGGTGGGTGTTTCATGGTGTGTGCGTGTATGTCAACGTGTCTGTCGATGTTTGTGTTGTGCTATGACGTTATGGCTTAGTCTCGCTCAGTCACTAACGCACAATTTGGGACTTACCTTTTCTCCATTCTCCGTTTATTATTTATATTGCATGTACGCAGTGAAACCGAGGCCGATTACATTGGGTGGGACCACATTTCTTGCTGCGGCACGTGCTCGTGCTGTGTTTCCAATTGAGCCTTAGGGATCCAACGCAGACCAATTGATCAATGAGCCGATGCATGCCAGCGTGCCATTCGTGATGCGCTGGCACTTGAAAAAACCTGGCTTCATTGTGTGTGCAATCAAGAGCACTGGAACTCGCCCTCGACGCTTTGTGCGTTTAGGTTGAACGCCAAAATCAACAATATGTGTTACTTTCTTGCTATATATGTGTGTGTGTGTGTGTATGGGCGCCTTTGTGAGACTGATGAATGTGGGCTGTTGGTGGAATATTTTTTGCTTTTTGCAGTCTTCTGCTGATGGGCAAGGCGTGCTTTGAGCCGGCGGAAGCAATCGACGTGTGGAAGGTGCGGTGAACGATCGTCATCATCGAGGTCTTTTGTTCCACACAAACACACACACACACACACACACACACACACACACACACCAACCTTCACCAAGGCACGCTATAAAATTTAAGTCTCTACTAATCTCTGAATGGATCGTCCAATCGACAACACCTTGCAGCGGATGGCGGTTGCGCAGGCCAACAACGCGCCCCCCGAATACCTCTCCACACACCCGTCCAGCGAACGCCGCATGGAGAACATTGAAAAGTGGCTTCCAGAGGCACAGCGCGAACGCAACCAACACTGCGATATGGGCGAGCCATTGCGCTCGTTTCTGAGGTGGTGATTGCCAGTGGTGTGTGTATGCGTATGAGTGCGTCGCGGTCTCTGTTCCCTGGGAGCACTCTGTTGTGAGTGGTCACCTCCATAAAAGCGCAAAGCGCCAACCCGTCAGGAGACTGACAGAGCTTGGTTCAAGTTGGTTGCAGTTTTGGGGACAAATGAATTTCCATTGGCACAACATATGATGACGTGACGAATATATTGTGCCAATCAGAGAGAGCCCCGCACAAGCGATAACAACCTGTAATATGAGACTTTTGCCTCAAAGATAAAAGCCGTGTTACAACTCTGTTACAATTGTGGAGGTTTCCGAGAGGTCGGTTGATTTTCCACCCTGACAAGAAAACTGTCCGCGGCACTGCTGACGACAACTGAGCCTGGTCATATATTATGTCCGAGGACTCAATACCCCTGATTATGTCTGAGTGACGTGGAGTAGTTGAGATCTGAAACATAGCTGAGTGTTGATGAGTTTATGGCAACAAGGGGTGTGGTGCATACACATTGACTCCTCAAAAAGATGCATGAAGACGAGGGATCGACGGCCGCATCTGGACATGGGGCTGCATTGGTGTGCGCCTGTTACTTCAGTCGTAACATTTTCGTGCACAGTGTCGGCATACACGTCACATATGTGAATGACGCGCAGTTTCATCGCGAATACGCAAAGGTTAGTCCTCGTGATCATGCACCCCGCCACCCAGAGGCGTGTTCGTAGCAGCTGTCCCTTGTGATATGCAGAGTCGAAGTGAGATGCCCTTCTTCGGATGTGTGCATCTGTCTTTATGGTGTTTTATGCGATGAGACCAGCTCCACGGAAGAGGAACTGTGGCAGCGCAGTCTGTGTTGCTAACTGGCTTTGTCAACAGTCGCGTGTGTGTTGACTGGCTGACTGGCTGAGTACTGACTGGCGTCTGTGGTGGCAGGTTTTGCGAGAAAAGGGTATCGCCACTGCAACACAATTCGACGCCGTTGTACTTGCGGTATGCGTGAGATGTGGTAATGATTGTATTGCGTCTCTCTGTCTTGCGTGACTGGTCTGTTGTGTGTGTGTATGTGTGTGTGTGTGTGCGTGTGTGCTGTGTGTGTGTATGTGGAACAATGGTTGCGGTGTGGGTGGATGACGCCGAGTCCTCCGGTGGAGTCATGGCTATGAAGTCAGCCATGCCATCGCCACACCAACATGGCTATAACGACAGTTTCTGCGTTCAAATGTGCTTTCGGCACCTCAGGCACTCAGCCACCACACATGTGTGCATGCTGCTTCTTGCTGGACTGCGCTGCTGATTCATACTGAACAACAGGTGAAGGGCGAGATTGACCGGCGGAGGAATGTGGGCGGCGACAGAGTGCGGGCAAGAGTCAGCATTGCAAAACACTATGCTCCTCTCCATCGCAGCGTATATCATCTCGAGGTTTGCATTTCTGAATTCAATATTCAACTGACATGAACCCAGTTGAGATGTTAGTCGTGTGCATTGTTTGTGGTCGTTTTACAGCTATCTACCTTTTCCGCGGCGTTGCTCATTGGTTTTTTTTGACGCTGTTGCAACTCACGTGATAACAGGATCATTATCTCGACGATGCTCTTGCAACGCTGATTGTGGGCGATTGCTGTCGTTCGTGTCCATATGTCACAATTTGTAAGTGGCAATGGAGATGCATGACGGCAGGGCGTGTACATTGGGATGAGTCTGGCGTAGGCACACCTGACAGGCCCTCGGTACTCAAAACACCCTATGCGCAGGCCCATCGACTCCAATGTGCGCATGAGATTGAAACAGGGTGTTGCGTGGCCTTCGAGTGTGCATCATGCCACACAGTATTAGTATTATAGTCTTCTGCTCACCCTCCTCCTCCCCCTCCTCCTCCCCTCCAACACACACACACACACATACATACTGTCTGATGTCACACCGTCGTCCTCTCGGCCTGCACTTGTCAAATTCTGCTCTGATCGAAAAATCAAAGGCAGCGGTATATATGCGTTTCCCTTTTTCAAGCCACACTTTTGTCGCACACTCCTTGCCGAATTGCATCACTTTGCAAGGTCAGGCATGCCGCATGGACAGCCGAATTCAATGAACAAGCACGGCGTGAGTTAAAGTGACCCGCACATTCTGTACCTATTGTCTTGGCTGCAGATAAGGATTGAAAGGGCATGCTTCCATGCATGTGTGTGTGTGTGTGTGCGTGCGTTGATATTAATCTGATATTTTGCTTCCCCTGTCGTTACTAGTTGCTTTTTTTCGAGCTCGGATTTGACGATGGGTTGGTCATGCCCCTTGTGCATCGATGTCTGGAGCCACTCCGCCGCAAATTCTATCCGGCGTCCACTCCCATCGATTCATGCAAGGTATAGTCAGACAATGCTCCAAGTGCAGTTAGTGGTGTCTCTGTGTGTGCTTGTTTTTCAACATGATTGGCTTTCTTGTTTCGTCTTGTGCGTTTTTATGTGCGGTGAAGGCACCGGTCAGTGGACTAATGCAAAGGGGCGCCGGATGCACGTGACTGATTGTCATATTCAATATGTTGATTGTTCTGCAGGCGTTTACCGTTGTGTATTCGTCCAATGCCCCGGATGCAGACCGGCAACTGGCCCCTCATTTCGACAACAGCGAGGTGCGGTTCGTCGCTCAACATGTGTTTTGTTTTGGTGGCGTCCGTTGTTTTGTTTCTCCGTTGGCATTTTTTGTCACAGTTCGTGCTAATAATTGGTTGTGGTTGTGGTCTTTGCCTCCGGCAAAAGGGAAACTCGTTTCTGTCAGAACGAGAAGTATCGCAATTCGGTGTGTGTTGACTGACCTGCGGGGGCGGGTTCTGTCATGCTGCTTCTCTCGCGATTGTGGCCACAGGTGACGCTGAACATTTGCCTGCAGACGACGGGCGCAGATGCTGGCAGTCTCTATTTTGTGGATGATGCGACCGACACTTGTGTGGAGTGGGTGCATAGGTGAGACCATCCGTCTGCAGCACGTCTTCTGCACGTGTGATGTCATGCTTAGTAATACTATCCATCGTCAGCTGCGTCCGGCCAATAGCAACTGCGTCCGGACTATAGCAGCTGCGTGGCGGTGGGTCGTGTGTGCCTGCTGATGGGCGCATGAGCAGTACATCAGTGTCTATGCGCAATGTGCTATTTGTTTTTGCATCTTGTTCCACTTCTATTCACGTGAATGTGCTTGTGTTGTCTCTATGTTGCTCCACAGAGAGGGCTGGGCGGTCCTTCATCTCGGCAGTGCAATGCATGGCGCATCGCAAGTGGGATCGCAGATGACGCATGGTGGTGGCGATGATGGCGTCACTAGTGCTGGTCGCACAAACTTGGTAATGTGGGGGCGCTCATCACAGACGCGCAACAAACGGTGTCCAATGTGCTCTCAAAGACCAGTTTTGGTTGAGACGGAAGGACCCGGCGATGGGTTCACCAGGAAGGGTTGAAACGAACTGGATTTTCGGAGTGACGCCTGCGGGGAGTCAAAAGACTGAATTGAATTCACAAGCGCAATTTCAATTGGTATAATTGCCGTAAGGTTGAGCAATTTATTGCACACATTACTATTATCGGCTATCCACGTGCTGTCCCGGCATTCAAGCGGTCGAGACTATTGTAGGCCTGCTTTCGTCAACTTCTGCGGCGTCATTCAGACGAGTGTATCAACTGATTCGACTGCACATAATGTATTATCCCCTTTGCACATTTTCCTACATAACTGCGAGTGTTTACCGTGTGCCGCCGTAAATTGTAAGAATTGATGTTGTCATTCAAAGCATGTTCGATGCGAGCGAGTGGATGCACAGCGATGTTGCTGCTGCAGTTGTTGTGGTGGTGCTGACGCGGTTGCCAGTTTGCTTACTTTCGATGAACCGGATTGAGCGCACAATGATATCACGCAATTCAGGCATATCATTAAAGAGTTATGTCGTCACTATGTCAACATTGTCGGTGGTCATAATCACCAGTACAGATTGTTAACACACACACACCGACACATTTCTGCGACAGAAGGGTTTGGGCTATTTCAAATTTGTTGCTGACAATTTCGACATGTATTCTTTTGTAAGTTGCGCACATTCATCAGTTGGTGGTGAGTCAGCAGCACATTGTGCCCTCTCGGCAGCCGAGTTGACAAGAGACAGATGACAGCGCACGCTGGCATATGCATAGTGACGTAATTGTGACGCGCCGTCTGATAGCCGAGAGGGCAGTGCCAAACCGACCCCCCGTTTAATGTTACAAAAGAAGACACACTCAGGCGTCATGCAAAAAAGCCCGCAACGCACACGCAGCAAACGCACATTATGAAAATTAAGAGGAAAAATTAAAAAAACACACATACTACAGCACTTCACGCGCGCGAAACAGAGCACAAGCGAGAGAAACATAGAACAACAAGAACAGCGGCTGATAATAGACATTTCACGGGACGTCACCACCCACGCCTGCGCCGAGGCACACCGACCGTCACCACAAAGCAAATAATGAATTCACCAAAGCAATCGTTAGGTCACGCGACGGCACCTTCAAGGGAAGACAAGTCATAAGCAGCGACATGTGACGGTGTAAACTGACACGTGAATGTGAGTTGTCCAATTCGATTTGGCGCGCTTCCTCCGCCGCCTCTCATTGGTTCCATTGGTTCCACTGGTTCAACCGGTTCAATCGTCTCACAGCCCAGACAGCCACGTGGCTTTGTATGAGAATCCCTCAAACATGTCGTCGGGATCTTCCGCAATCTCGCTAAGGAGTGAGAACTGCGGAGTTTCGCTCGTGAAATCGTCCTCAAAATACCGCACGTCGAGGCGCGAAGACTGTTACCGCCCACCAGACAAACACAATAATTTTCCATAATAAAGTGCACAACAATAATTATAATGTAAGAAAAGAGTCATCGTTTGCAGAATAGTAACGCTCAACAAACGGGAATGCAAGGTCAAACATACGATGTGACATTATAAACTGAATCTGCAACAATAATTGCCGAGTGAACGCATGCGACATATTACGATGCACGCACACCCACCAGCTGGGGCACGATGGGCGGCTGCACTTCTCGCCGCTCCATCTTCTCCCAGGATATCTTCTTGAAGTAAGCGTGCACTTTGATGTCTTCGGCGTCCTTTGAGGTCGAACCAAGCCGCTTCAGTGGGTCTTGGTTCAGCAGCTGTTGGTGGCGGTGTAGTTGCATAGTTGTTGTAATAGTTGGGGCAATGAGTGATGAAAGAAATAAATGTTGTGGGCGAATCCCTGCTTTTCAACAGACCTCATCATATAATTACACACACACACACCTTCATGATTATGTTCTGCGCATCCCAGCTCATCTTCAAAGGGAAGCTCACGGGACCCCTCATAATGCCCCCCAGAACTTCCTCAGGCCGCTCGCCGGGGTACGGCGACTGATCGCACCACGTGATTGGGGCGCAGTTGAGAGGGAGAGAGAAAGTGAGCGTGAGAGAGAGAGAGGAAGGGAGGCGAGATGTTAGCACAGAATACACACAGTCATACAGGTTGGGAAAATAGTATGACATTTGTCCGAGTGACCGACAAGAGCACGACGACCAGTTTCACGTATAAAGGGGTGGCACTGTCTGGACACAATTTCTTACCTCGCCAACCATCATCTGGAAGAGAAGCACGCCAAACGCCCACCAATCGACGGCGCGCGTGTGCCCAAGCTCAAGCAGGAGCTGCGGGCGACAGACAGGCACAGAGAGAAAGGGAGTGTAAGAGAGGGGAGGGAGAGACAGAGCGTTGATAAATAGCAAAATAAAAATTGAATCCCCATGAGACCACCACTCTGTCAGTTGTCAATCGCACACACGCCCTATCCTCCATCACACACACATGTACATACACGCACACATACATGCGCACACACATACACGCATCACACAAAACAACGGCGTCCGAATTACCTCCGGGGCCATGAACTCGGGAGTGCCGCAGAATGTCCACGTCCGCTCATCCGGGGCCGCATTGACCTTGCACAGTCCAAAATCAGCCAACTTGATATGTCCGTCACGTGACATCAGAATGTTGTCAAGCTTGAGATCTCTGTTTTGTTTTGTTTGTTCGTTTGTTGTTTTTAAAGAGTGATTCACGTTGGTGTTGGTGTTGTGCGTGTGTGTGTGTGTGTGTGTGTGTGCATGCGCCCAATTTGATGTGGCATAAGGACATGTGTGTCAGTGGCCGCCACAGCTTTCACAGGAATCGCAAGAAGACAGATAACGTCATGGCATAGATTTATACGAGCCAACACACCTGTAAATAATGTTGTTCTTGTGGAGGAAGTCGAGTGCAAGCAGCACTTCGGCGCTGTAGAACCTGCGACAACCCATCACGCATATCCACACAATGCAAGAAACGGAACAACAAACAGACACACACGGCGATAGAGTGGGTGAATGAGGATCGCATCAATAGTGACAGTTACATTCACAACCAAGCGGCAGAATCGCAGATTGATAAAAGATAATGAATATGAACCATGCACACACACACCTTGCAATTTCCTCGGGGAAAATGCGCATACGCACATACATCATAAGATCGCCACCCGCAGCGTATTCCATGACGAAGAACGCGTAGTCCTGCACCCAACACAAAGAACAATGTGAGCATGTGGGCAGTGCGTGAAGACAATAAACAGCACAAACAGGCGCACGCAAAACATACACATAGGCACATAAATACATACACACAATGTATAAACATATGAAACACACATAGACACACACAGAGAGATCGCAAACACTCATTTCATACAAAGTCATCCACACTGTAAACGTGGCACTGGGCCATACGAATGCCCACCTCCGTCTGAAATGTGCAGTAAAGGTTGACAAGGAACGGATTGCGATCGACGACCTGGAAAATCTGTCGCTCCGAAGCAACGCTGCACCACGAAGGGGCACAAAGCGCACGTGTTTGTATAAGTGCTACAGATCATTGCCAAATGGTGATATATGTGTATGTGTGTGTGTGTGTGTGTGTGTGTGCGCGTGCGGGGTATACGTGCTGATGACGCCAACATTGACACACCTTTCCACTTCGTCCCGCTCAAGATAGTATCCCTTCTTGAGGGCCTTGATAGCATAGAGCTCCTTGCCAGTCTTGCTCTCCGCCAGCACCACCTGCGATCCAACGACGCACACGAGTCGACGTCAGCGATCGCGCATTTTGCGTGTGCATGTGTATGTATGTGTGACATAAAAGAAAACTAAAGCACACATTATTGCGGCCGAAATTCGATATCGGCATGCACCAGTATTCGTGCATGTGTGCATATACGCGATGTGTATTGCATGCAGAGATGCGCGCACTGCAGTGACACAACAACGGACGAATGCACACGGAATACAGTTTCAGCTCATTGACGCACCTTTCCAAAGTGGCCGCGCCCAAGCACGCTGATGATTGTGAAGTCGTCGATCGTAACCTTGTGGTCCCACTGCGGAACCACCGACGATGTCTCAGAGGCAATGCTCAGCACATCCTGATTATGAGTGGCAATGTGAGTGAGTGTGTGAGTGTATGTCAGTAACGAGCGAAGGGGTGTGCGTGTGTGTGTGAATGTGAGTGAGTAAATGAGTGAATGTGTGTTTGTGTGTGTGTGCATGTGCGAGAAAAACGCAACGATGTTCGTGCACTGATGGAGCTGAATTTCACACCACCCGAAACACAATTTGGATATCGGAGCCGCAATGGATCAGCGCCATGGAAACCACAAACACGCACGCGAAAACAGTCCCAGAGACAAATAACACACACACACATACACACACACATACGGGCAAAACCCACCGCACTCGCCGGGTTCTGCGCAATGTATGCCAGCTTTGCAAACGAAGCCGCCGACGCCGAGAGGTGCATCGGCTTGACGGGGGTCACTGGCTGCGGCTGCGGCTGCGAGTCTCCATCTGCAGATGCATCCTCTGACGAAGCCACGCCAAGAGCGTCGGGACCAGCACTCGGAGAATTGGACGCCTTGCGCTCCACTGCCTGTGTGCCGGCGTCCTCGTGCGCGAGGGCAGAAGGAGGGGCGCTGCTGCTCAACGCCAGCTGAGAGTGTGATGACGACGCAAGCGAGTCAACGTCTGAGACTGACCCCCCGGATGCGCGAGACTCATTGAGCTGCGACGCCCGCTCGTAAAAGGCGAGCGAGTAGGCGAGTTCCTGAGTCATGCCGCAATGGGCGGGGACGTTTGGCTCGCAGCGCCGGTGGCACGCAATGCCGCATTCCTCGCACTTGCGACCCAGGCCAAACACGAGACTGCCGCACTGGCAGCAGAAGCGACCGAGACCCGCGTGGCTGACAAACTTGTGGGGAATGGAGTGCCCGAGGCGGTTGGATGCCTTGCGCGGGGACGCCGTGCTCGAGATGGACCCTGACGAGAGGACGAGAGACGACGCCTGGATGTAGCATGTTGGATGTTTGATATCTTTGGTTAGTTGTTGTTTTGTGTTAAGAGTTGATTGCACCGAATGCAGATGAGCACATAACGTGTTGTCCCAAATTCAACCCACCGATTCATCGCTCTCGGGGACAATGCTTGCAGTGCACTGGCTGAGAATGTTGTTCAGGCACGCCTTGTGGCACGTGAGGTTGCATTCTGTGGAACACAATACGACGACAAGAGAGATGTAGGATTCAAGTCAGTGTCATAGGCGCTGTGCCCATGGACTCCACACGACGACAAGAGAGAGAGAGAGAGAGAGAGAGAGAGAGAGAGAGAGAAAGAGAGATGCACGATTCAAGTCAATGTCTGACGCACTCTGACTCAGCCTATGAACTCCACATGGGCCAGGAGAGATAAAAGCAGCGTATATAGCAAAATGTGGCTATGCGTGTGTGTGTTGGGGGGGAGGGGGCTAATGGAGGCACAATAAGATGCGAGTATGAAATAGATGATTGAGGCAGACTGTGCGAACTTTCGCATTGCCTCATCACAGGCAGACGCTGCTCACTACAATCACACACACGCACACACACACATACACACACACACGCACACACACACATGCACCCACTTTCGCACTGGAGACCGCTCTTTCCCGCACTCAGCAGACCGTTGCTGCATATGGCGCATCGCGTGATAGCATAGAAGCTCGTCGACACCAGCTTATGACCCTTGGTGCAGTGCGCCCTGTGCATTGTCAGCGCATTTCGTCGCCGAATGCCTCGCGTGTCTGCCTCCGCAGACTCAGTGTCGAACTGCGCTGTCAGCGCAACAGATCCAGAGCTGCGGGGCTCAAGATCAAGCACACACGCATGCGGCTTTCCACGCGCACTCTGCGCAAGCGGCGCCAATCGCACCGCTGCTATGGCAACAAGACGCACGCTCCCACCGCCGACACTCACAAGCTCCACCTGCAGCTCACGCGCGCGCTCAATCCTGAACGCGGCCTGCCTCGGGCGCCCCTGCAGCGTCGTCTTTGGCTTGATTGTGACCGTGTCGTGCCCATCGACCTTGAGAACAATGAGATAACGTTCGCCCGCAGTGAGTCCCTGCGTCGACTCGATTGTTACAGACAGCCGCCCCGTCAGAAGCACGCCTTCTTTGTGCTGCTGTGACGCCGAAGACGCCGACCCTGAAGACACCGCCGCGAGCGATGCCGACGACGCCGCCCCCGCATCCGCAGAAGTGCGCCGGAGTGAGCGCGAACCCAGTGCTTTCTCGAGCAGAATGGTTCTCTGGCTCGCGACGCTTGCCTGCAGTGCCAGCGCGCTCTTGTCGGTCGCAGAGCTGGGCGGGCACACCGAGGCCATCTTGCTCGCTCCTGCCGCAACGTAGCGCTCCACCTCCAGCCTCCGCGCGAGGAAGGAATGCCGCTGCTCCTCGTCAACCCAATCGGCGCCAAAAGGACCTGCCAGCGGAGTCTCGCGCAACTGAAGCTCCATCTTGATGTGATGACACTTGGTCTTGCTTTCCATCAGTTTGGCTTCCGCCATCGCTTGATTCTTGCGATCTCCCTGCGAGCGGTACGATGACACCATCTTCTCTGCGCCATCAACCACCATGAGTTCGACCTGTGTGTGTGTGTGTGTGTGTGTGTGTGTGTGTGTGTGTGTGTGTGTGTGTGTGTGTGTGTGTGTGTGTGTGTG
>CALSCR010000260.1:0-14434 GCA_943704495.1 Pigoraptor chileana
CCCCCCCCCCCCCCTCTCTCTAGTGTGTGCTATTTTGATTCAATGCTGCTGATATGTTATGCAATCGCAGGTGCAAGACAACTCTGCCAGCTAGTCGCAGTCGCAGTCGCAGTCGAAGCCGAAGCCGCATCCTTGTCGAGTGCACAGAGCGGCATCACGCTCTTTTTCCGTTTATTATTATTATGCCTTTAGTTACACTAAATGGCACGAGACCAACAACGGCCACCGTTATGGACAGTGTGACTGCGGCTGCGCTGACCGCCGCACTTGCCCCGCACTGCCGATGAATTTGACGTGACTCGTGTCGTGTGGGCGGAGTGTGTACTTAAATTTGGCCAGTACGGCCTCAAAATGCAATACAACGGAGCCTGGAGGTGACATCCGTGTTTCGTCGTCCTTGTGGTCCACTGTGAAAGTGCCGTTTAGCATATAAACGTCCGCGGGCCTGAGTAGTAAGCGGCAGACCAGGGCAACTTATGATCCGTGCACAACCCTAACCCAAGTAGGGAAGGGTTACACAGAGGATCAGCAATCGTCGTCACTGTGAGTCTGGCGTCCATGTTCGGATGCGTCCACACAATCTTCAAAAGACAGCCCCCGGTTCTCTGTCCAGAATGTATCTGCACAACATAACTAACGGTGCGTTGTGGTTGGTTGGTATGTGCATCCTCTGAGCTGCATGAAGTTATTCATTCTCGTGCACCCTCCAACATATCATCAGGCTGCACTGTCCCCACAAACAGATAATATATTGGGTCTGCGCCGGCGTGTGCAGCAATGAGCGTTCCCACATACACAAAGGGATCCAGCAAACCGCGGCCCCCTGAACGTGGAAGCTTCCCGTTGGATCACGATGGTGCGTCGATTGAATGATGCACACGCACACAGCCAGATACACATACACGTATGGCATACATGTACACATACTCTCCCAAATACATAGGCGTATTGACCAGGATACCATTCGCGTGTCCAACAGGCCGCACTATTTCAGCAACACATCACGTTAAGTTATATTGGAATTTGTGTCTCACGCATGTACCACCCTCTCTCCGTGTTTCGTCTGTGGCAGGGGAGTGCAAGGACAGTATGCGTGTGTTCATGGACTGTCTTGCACGCGGCCACTACGACAGCAGCCTCTGCCGCGCTGAGTCCAAGGCGTATCTCGAATGCCGAATGGATAGGTGTGTGTCTGTGTGTATGTTTGCATCATGGCGTATGTGTGTGTCCACACATGGTGTGTGAACCACGCCTATGCCTTTAGCCTTTTATTATTAATGACTGTTGCGTGTTTTGTTCTCATAGGGATCTGATGGCTCGTGAGGACTTGAACAAACTTGGGTTTGGGGGTGAGGCGCGCCCCACGGATACAAATGCGGCGCCACCCTTTAAACCTGACGGCCCATCTTCGCAGAAGCGAACAAACCCGTGAGATGCAAAGTGTATGAGGGACGCAGTCGGTGTGGCCGGACCATCCGATGCGACCTAATATATACATTCCGTGACAGAATTATCCGCATATGGAATTATGGGGACTGCCTTTTATGGCAAGGGGCGTCAGATAGGGGCAAGTGTTGCACAACCAACGGACATTCTGCTGTCACGGCGTATACATCAGGCTGCCTTACAATGCACACACACACACAAAGCACATTAGAGTTGCACAGAAAGAATTAAGACAACTTCATTATCCGATTTTCAAACTACAAAATAAGTTAGCGACGTAGATCTGTCAAGATGTCGAATGTAAGTGTTGGAAGCTTCGCGTGGGCGTGCCTCTGCCGATTTGTTGTGCGAGGCTGAATTGCAGACGTGCCCACCACACCTGAGCAAGCGGACAGTTGAGACTGACACCACTGAGAAATGCGTGCCTTATTATTGCCCCAGAAGCACGAGTTTTATGTTGCAATGACGTGCGAGGGCTGCTCTGGCGCCGTGACTCGCGTGCTCAAGCGCGTGGAGGGTGAGTCGCCGCTCTCTGTCTGTCTGTCTGTTCTGTCATCTCTCACTGCCCCCCACTAATATTGTTTGTCGCTCGTGTGCGTTGTGTAGCGGCGTGGTTTTGTCGCTTGTGACCGTGGCTGACACGCCCTGTAAATACCCATCCAATCAACAAACAATGGCTGTTTGTTGTCGGACTCACAGGTGTGCAGGACATCCAGTGCTCAATTCCCGAAAAGAAGGTCGTCGTGTCTGGATCCGCCGACAAGGATGTGATTCTTGCCGCTATCCAAAAAACCGGCAAGGAGGTGCGCTATGTAGGCACGGCATAGGGGCGACCCATTCGTTTGCCAACGCAATCAGTCACCCGACATCAACCGCCAGGCCACCCGGCAGCGCGCCCTGTGCATTGATTGCCCTGGATGCAGTGGTTGCTGGCGTGTGCGTCACTGCGGCTCACTCGGTTTCATTGAATACGGACGCGCAAAAGCAGAAAGACATAAATGAAGATTAACGCTGCGGCAACACAAATTGAGAGGCGGCATACATACAGTTCGCTGATGTAACGGCCCAAAAACCTTAAAAAAACGCAATGCCAAAAGCAGAAGAAATTGCAAAAAGGGAGAGATCGAGATAGAATCATAGCATCAGAGGCGAGTAATGGTGGCGAAGCGAACAAGACAAACGCAATCAAAAACACGGAAAATGCATACGCAGCACACGCGCGCACACATACATACATTCACACGCAGAACAATAATTCAAACGTCAACAGTACGCAATGGGAGAAATACAAGGGAGAGATGCACTGGGAGGCTATGGTATGCGCCCAGTGTTACGGCCGTCCAGACGCCTGCACTCGAACGCACTCGAATGCACTCGACTGGACACCAGGGAGGGAATGCAGAGTGGAAGCGCGATCAGTGGTGGGGATCCACAGGGGTCGTGCTGTCATCCCATATGCGCCGGTTGTCCCGGAGGTGTACCAGGCACGAGTCGCCCAGCTGCGGCAGGAACGTCGCGTAGAGCTTGTAGAGGGGCTCCACAATGTAGCCGATAAAACTGCTCTGGCACTTTGCCATGGTGGCCGAATTGCGGTCCATGAAAGGGCTGATCGCCATGTTGAGCTTGCGCTCCATGTGCAACGGAGTTAAGGACATTGCGATAGAGTGTCAAATGGCGGACACAGAGACATCAATACGGCACAAGCACACACATCAAACGACACCATACGGCAGGCATGCACGTAAGGTTTCAACAGGCGGAGCAACTGAATTAAAAAAGCGCACAAGACACAGCATATGCAGCGGCGGATATGTCACCCTGGTTGAAAAACTCGTCCATCACGCGCCGCGCCCACTCCATGTACAATTCGCGACGCTTGACAGGATTGCTGACGTCGGCGCAGTGCAGCGCCATTGCGAGGATGAGCAGAATGGTTGAGTTGGGGAGGGTCTCGTCGGGCTTGAGCTCGTGGCTGGGCAGCGCGCCCTTGAACTTGCCGAGCAGCTCAAAGTGCAGGCTCATGTCTGTGTTCAGCACCATCTGTATGATCACGCCGCGTGCGTGGCGCGCATCCGCAGCAGACAGCGACGAGAATATGTTGCAGTCGTCGCGCGAGATCACCTCAAACGCACGCGCAAGGTGCATGTTTTCGAGAACAGACTGGTCGTTGTAGAGCATGGCTTCGGGGGAGCACGTGTTGATCTGGAAGGCGTTGTTGGATCCCGGGTGCATGTAGTCGTGGATGGTGGCCGCAATGACAGCGCTGAATATGTCAAGATCAGACAGGTACTGCGACAGCCCCAACGTCGACAGAAAGTAGTACAGTGTCTGCGTCACATCCGCCGCATGAATTGCGTTGTGGTAGGGGTTCTCCGCCTTGTAACCGCGCTCAATCGACATCAAAAAGCGGTCGAGGCGCGCAGTGTCCAATCCGAGCTTCGACGTCACCTCAAACTTCCCAAGGATTTCGCGGGTGACCCACCGCAGACTGCCTCCGCCCGTCAGTTCGTGCGCAAGAAACACGTCAAAGTCGAGGTCCTCCATTGCGCCAGTCCGCAGCTGAAGCGACGCACTGTCAAATTCAGACGGTGCGAGCGGCCGCGGGACAGCTGCGACCACCACGGACACTGAAGCGTCGCTGGTGCTGATGGTGGGGACGGGGGTCGTCGAGTCGGCGGGCTGCGTGGGCGGCTGCGTGGGCGGAGGCTGTGCAGGCGCGGGCTCTACGCCATTCGCGGTGGCTGCCGCCAGATTGGAGCTCCGGTACTTCCTGTGAGTGTATGTTTGTGGGTGGTGAGAGGAATGAGCGAGCCAGGAAAAACAAAGCTCCGAACACGAAAAACAACTGGCACACCAGGAACGCGCACAAACACACAACAGACACGAACATAAAGACGACAGTTCCGCGCAGTGTAACGGACCCACTCACACCCACCTGACAGACTCTGGCGTCTTGCCACCCTCTTCGCTGTCATCGTCGTCGTCGTCGTCGTCTGAAACTGGTGCCTTTTCGTTACTGCTTTCGCTGAAAGCGCGCTTCCGTCGCTCGGCAAAGCTCTCGATCGACCCAGAGTTACCCGCCTCAGCCTTCAACTCTGCAATGCGCGTCGACACAACCGCAATCCACTCTCGCGTCTGCGTGGGCACGAGACAATACGAGATAGCTAGTTAGTGTGTGTGTGTGTGAATATATATATTATGCACATATCCATACGATGTCAATGGGCCATGTATGTACCGTGCCATGTCAATGTTACTTAATGAGAGGTTGAAATCTTTTCCCAATCCTATGCAGACCACCGGAGAGACGCTGCGCGCAACCCAAGCACCCACCTCAATTTCAGTGTCGGCGTGGGCGTAATATGCACGCGTGTCGATTTTAGCCTGGGCAATCTCCATGCATATGACGTCCTTTCGCTTGACGGCGCGGCACGTGTTGAACTCCTGCAGGTCAATCACTCCAAGGGGCTTCATGTCCTGCAACCAGCGAAAGCCACATGCACACACACACACACACACATATACACATACACAGAGTTAGTAATTGCGCGACTCTTCATGTCATTGCCGAGGCAATGTAGGGTGGCAATTACCACCAGCAAGTCACGGACGGATCAACAGAAGGAATAGAAATATGAAAAGCACGCATGACAAAACACACCTTGCGACTGTTTTTGTAATAGTAAATGAGGCTGCCGCTGAGGACAAAAAAGCGCCTCCGCCAGTTTTTCATCACGCCCCGACCGCCACGCTTGGTCATGTAGCCTTCCCGATCAACCTGCGCCGATACGCCGACGATGGAGTTTGAACGAGACGAGGGAAGAGACACATCTTGCGCCTTTGGGAAGCACAAGAAGATGAAAAGAACGATTTGAAGGGAGAGACATGGAAGTTAGCAGAGAGAACAGCTCCCACATCATGCACACAGCTGTCGGGCATGTGAGCTCTCACGGGCAGGAAGCAACAGCGTCGCATTGTCAAGCATCGGCAACACAATCCAAATGCGAATGCACAACAGCAGCCGCACCAACCTTGACAGAGGGCACGGCAATCACGCCTGCGGCAGAGTGGTTGCTGCGTGTCGACGGCTGCCGCGAAATGTTCCCTCCTCCGCCTTCCTCGAGCGCGCCCTCTTGCGACCCCGTTTCCGAGGACTCGGCAATGTTCAGCAGGCTCTTGAGGGAGCTCTTGCTGGACCGCTTCAGTGTCGAACTCTGTCGGAATTTGAGAGACGCCTGCCGCGGGAAAAACGACTCGAGATAATCGGAAAACTCAGAGTCCATGGAGCTGTCCATCGAGAGCCGTGCCTCCAAATTGGGCACGTAGACGTCGTAGTTTGACGTGAGTTCGCCAATTACAAAGTCAATGTCAGACGCGAGGTCGACGTCCACAGAGCTTTTCAGGCGCTGAAGCACGAGGAGCATCTTTTCGACGGGCGCAGTGAGATCCATCTGCCCCTGCGACAGCTAATGAAAGTAAGATGAATGTACGCGAATGAATGTATGAATGTATGTGCATGGACGCAGGGGCGGGTCAGGCGCGGGATGGGGACACGTGTCCAAACGCCCAAAACGCAGGGCGAATTGCATTGATAATTGACAGCAAACACAAAGCCCAACATCACAATCGCTCAGCCAATATGAAATAGGCACATAATGAGCACACGGACGACATGGGACGAGACATCAAAGAGCAAAATGACGACCCGGCACTCACCTGGACGTTGTGGTCTATGGACGGCTCGGCCTCCCCAAAAAACTTTGTCACCTTCTTCATCGACGCCAGCAGATCCTCCTTTGATTTCTTCTTTTGGAGTCCCTGGGACAGCGTCCATATCAACTCGCAGTCCGGCATCTGCACGACGCTGGCAAGCGCCGCCGAGCCAGCGGGGACGCTCTCTGGCGCGCTCGTTTCTTCAAGTGCGCTGAAGTCTTCGTCGCCAAAGGGGGACTCGAACAGCCGCGAGTGGATCGGCAGGCTCATCAGTGAGAAGGCAGAGCACTTTGACAGCGGCGACGATGATGACGACTGCGCTGCGGCGGCGGCGCGCAGAGAGCCAAGCCGGGGCGTCGCGAGAAAGGCAACCACCTCATCCTCTGGAAGGTGGAGCATCTGGCCGACAAGCTCGACGCCCCCGCGGCTGACGGAAAAGAGACACTTGCCGTGGTCGACGAGCGCCGTGTAGTCGCTGAATGCCAGCCGCGGGCTGTTGAGCTCAAAAGCGTCAAATAAGTTCATTCCGAGCATGAGATCTGGGAGTATGCGCTGAAGTGCCGCACCCATCTGCGAAATGCGCAGTTTGTAGTTCACGGACAGGTAAAATGGGAATATCTCCTCGACCTTGTCGCCGCAGATGCGCAGGGACCCCGGCGGAATCGGCATCAGCGACCCCCGCCGTTTGTCATTCGGCCGAATGCACACGTCAACAACGGCGACCAACGGGTGATCCGCAGCCGACGGAAGCGCCTTCACATCCACATTCGACGCTTTGATGTACGTGCGTGCAAGCCCGTCGACAATGCCCTTCAGAATGGGCGCACACCCAGCGGCGCCAAACTCGGCATGCAATTCAAAGTTCACACCGTCCGTGTCGATGAGATAGAGTGCAGGGAGGTGGATGCGGTCGTCAGCAAGCGCATGGTTGAGATCGTCATGGAGTCGGCTGAGGTGGCGCAGGGCCTCTCGAATCGAGCCACCCAACTGCTGAAACAGCCTGTAACGACAGACACACCAAGGGGGATGCCGCCATGTCAGTGGGAGTAAGTGCGCTCAAACGGTGTGCAGTCAATGCACGTGCGGGTGGGCGCATACTACATGAGCACACAAAAATGAAGCGCAGTCGCCCAACAAATGCGATGCACACCAACGCACACAGGCATGATAGCTATACCCACTTGCCGAGCCCATTTCGGCTCACAAAGTCCATCCAATATTGCCCAAGCAACTCGAGCACCTGCACTCCGGACTGCACATTGGCAAAATCGGCAACAACAGAGACGTATGCGGCAGACAATGCATCAGGGCACGTGCCCCACGATGAAGGATCATCCTTGAGCTTATCGGCAAGCGCGAGTGCACGCTCATCCACAACCCGCCTCGCCCGCTCGCCAAAGCGGTCAGCGACAAAGCTGCGGAGGCCGCTGACAATGAGAGCGAGCATTTTGCGCGCGTGTGCGTGTGCGTGTGCGTGTGCGGGCTACACGTGGCCCAGAGCCCAGCGGCCGCTCTGGGACACACGGGCGCAAATGTGCACGGCCACACTCACGCACGACAAGCGAGTGCCAATGGCCCCAATGCGCTCACAACGCAGTCAGACTGCACACGGAAAGCACGCGCGCATCTAGTATTGCTGCGCCGAAATAACGTCCCACCCACTGAAGCCACAAAAAGTGTATACGGACAGTGCAAGGTCCTGTCAATGTGCGAGCCCCCGTTCAAATTCAAATTTCCTGAGATGCTCGAGAGGAATGGACGAAAACAAGTGAGCGTTACAGCTTGGTCATAGCGGTACTTGCAACAGTGTGCGAACGGGAGGTCTATGTGGTTTTTGAGTTCAGCGCATCCAGTGCATCTGTAGCAGCCATCAACAAGTGAGTGAGCAATGTACGCACGCACAAACGCGAGTGGCGTCGGCTGACAAAACCACAAGCCAGTGTTTGTTGATGTTTAATTTAATGTGAAAATAGAACCGCATTTTGTGGAATTCCGCCAGCAAATTCCAATTTAATCGCCTTGTCGCAAAGTGCGTATAATTTGAATACAGGATAATCTGGGATTTACTCCGGATCAGAGGCAGCGGAGGCTGAGGCCAGTGAGGTAGGGTTACTTTAGTGGCGCCAATTTTACTCAACAGACCACAAACAGCGAGCCCCAACACAATCTATTTTACGCACACAGTGGTATGTGCCTGTGTCAGGTGCACCGCTTTCACTCGCATAATGACGCGGACATCGCATCCGGCAGCCGTTGATGGGCATCGCCACGGCAGCCGCGGCGACCACCGCGGGTGGTGCGCGTCCTGCTCTGTGAGTGCCAGTGTGCGAATTGTGCGCGATGTGCGGTCTACGTTCCTGGAAGCGAAATCATGCACACGCACACACATGCACCCACTCGCATATATATATATATCTATATGCATATGTATTTCATCCAGAGTATCTCCCAACGACATGCATTTAATACTTTGAAGTTTCTTTGTTTTCAGCAAAGCGAAGCCGACACGCTGCAGCGGATGAAAACTGTGGCGATGGACACGTGGCGTCACACGGCGGCGCGCAGACCTCCCCAACATGGCGCTGAATTCGGGGTGAGATCCGTTGACTGGCTATGCCGCGGCATCTTATTTATCACTATTATATTATAGTGTACTGCTCAAGCGCAGCCTGCATCATGATCGTGTCGTTGCTCACATCCCACTGCTGGACTCATCTGCAGCTTCGAGCGACGCACCGCCACTCACACATGGCCGAGGGAAACATGATTACGCTGGACGAGGCGTGGGCTGCGCTCGGGCGGACCCTTCGACAGGCGAGCGCAATATGCGACGGATACCACGCCTCGTCCTGCGACGGCGCGTGTTCTGGCCGCGGTCACTGTCACGTGCACCGATATCATTGCGACGCATGTCGGGAGACCCGCCACCCGCCGCATCCGGGTGCATGTGAGCTGTCCATGCCCGCTGGTGTCTACACTGTGACGGCCTCTGCGGACGGATACGAGTCGCGCTCGCACGTGCTGCGTGTGAGGGACGGTACACCCGCAACCATCCACTTTGCCCTGCGTCCCTCTCACAACAAGACGCGGGACACTTCTTATTATTATCCCCGCGAATCCATGCACTCGTAATGCGAATTCATGCACTCGCAACATACATGGCGAACACGCGCGCGTAATGGTCTTCGTTTGCGTTGGCTTTAATACTGTATATAAACATCCACCAGCTTCTTTCGTTTCGGCGCCCTACTCCGCGTCACGCACGAGTTCCTGTAGTGAGCAAAATGCACGTTGCGACAAAGCCACAGTTAGGGTCCAATGAAAAGCACACAATTTGTGAGACCACAAGGGACCATGATACAGGGGTTCTACAGGTGCACAACCGTCAAACACATGCCTCGTTATGCAGTTGTTGCCACATTGCGCGGTTGTTCCGCACGCCGTCGACCATAATCTGAGCCGATTCGAGGTACCGCGCGAGCAGATCAAAGCACGGCATGCATATGTAGTCGATGAAGCCCAGCTGCAGCTTAGGGATGCTTGCCCTGTGCCGGTCCATCATCTCGAGGGGCACGGTGCCCATTTGGCTCTCCCGGTCGCCCTGGTCAAAGAATTCGCCATAAACAAGCTCCGCCACACGCTGCTGCTGCTCCCATGGTTTGGTTATCGCAGATATGTCCGCCGCCGTCATTATCATCCCACTGCACGCGCATCCGCCAAACAAGTGCGTCATCAGAAACAACAAATTGCATAAAAGTGTCTGGAGGCGGCTAACAAGCAGCAAAAGCGGCACGCCATTTCTACCACGGACCACTGTGCCGTGGGCGTATGTGTGTGTGTGTGTGTGTTGTGCATGAGTGTGTGTGTGCCGCGGGAGTGTGCCATAGTGGGCCTACACACCTTAGAGAGCGCCGATGACGGACGTTCCTCCTGTCAAGCATGCCGCTTGTTTCAGCGAGAATTCCCTTGAATTCTGTGCGATTGACAAAGTGGTTCGCAATGTCAGTGTGGAGAATGCACGCCTTGATGTCTGTGTGCGACGCAAAAGCAGGTTGCCGGCAGCGTAGCGCATACGACAATATAAAGGGTCAAGGATCACACGAGGGAAAGACAGGGATTCGCGTCAGTAGCATAGGGTGTACACCCGCGAAACCACTTGAAGTGCTGTGACATGGTGACAACGAGCAGCAGCAGCCAATCACAACAAATATAAAAGATGAGTTGGTGTGGATACGGTCCAGGATGTCCCGATAGGTTTCCTGCGACGCCAGTCCCTGGAATATATTGAGATTATCCGACGAGACGAGGCTGACAAAGTGGCTAAAGTGGTGCTTCTCGAGGATCGACGAGTCGCCGTACAGCGACCACAGCTCGCCCTCCGCCGTCCTGAGGAACGAATTGTTGACGCCGCGGTGGTCAATGTCATGCACAAGCACGCCGACAAGCATGCCAAACAGCTCGTGCTGCCGCAGCGATCCCGCCAGTTTCCCCTCGTGCGCCTTCATCAGCGCATAGCACGACTGTGTCACCTCAAAGGCGTGATCCCAGTTGTGGTACAGCACCTGCCGATAGTTGCGACGCACGGTCAATACAAAGCGGCGGAAGACATCGATTGGCACGCGGTACTGTTCGAGGTAACCAAATTCGCGGAACATAGCTTCCACGGCGCGGCACTGGTCCAGCCACGCCATGCCCCGTGGATCGCAGGTGAATTTGTCCACGCCAAACGATGCCGCCGGTGCGGGGGGCGCCGACGACAGCTGCGTGAGCTCGTCCTCCGGGGCCTGCGCGTGGTACGACATGACCTCCAGCACGAGGCGGGCGCGGCGTTCGCTTTCAACCGCCTTGTCGTACAGCTGCGCGTTCTTGAGTGCAATGCCACAAAATACGGAAAAACATCGCAGCACACGCTCGTCCTGTGGCGTGAAAAAGTCGCCGCCCGCCTTGTTTACAAGCTGCGCAACTCCGACGACCTCGCCGTCGCCGCACACGATGGGCACGCAAAGCAGCGTGCGTGTCTTGAATCCCGTCTCCTTGTCGACGGCGGGGTTGAAGCGCGGGTCCTGGTACGCGTCGCGGATGCTTAGCGTCTTGCCCGTGCGGGCGCAAAACCCGGCAATGCCCTGGGTGAGCGGAAACCTCACCTCGCGCTGGCTCTGCTTCTTTGCATCGCCGTCGTCGGTGCTGTCGCGGCGGGACGGGCGCTCAACGGCGCTTGGATGCGCTTCGCTGCTGACCTCAAAGACCTTGGCGTACAGCTCATCGCGCGGCTTGTCCACGAGGAAGACGGAGCATCGGTCAGAGCGCACGAGTGTTCCGGCGGTCGCCATCACGTGCTTGAGGATGCTGTCGACATCCACGTGACCAAACACGCCCTGTGCCACGCTCAGCAGCACCTCGTGCTCGGCAACCATTGCTCTCTCAAGTTCAAAGGAGCGCGCGTGCTGCAGCGCAATTCCGCAATAGAGAAGAAACCGCGAAAAGAGGCGCTCGTCATCGAAAGTGAACGAGCCCGTCGTCTTGTTCACTAGCTGCGCCACGCCGATAATGGTGCCGTGCTGGTTGCGGATGGGCATGCAAAGAATGCTGCGTGTGCGATAACCCGTCGCCTTGTCCACCTCTGTGTTGAAGCGCGCGTCCGAATAGGCGTCGGCAATGTTGAGGGGCTCGCCTGTGCGGGCGACATATCCGGCAATTCCTTTAGAGCGAGGAAAGCGAATGCGGCCATCGCGCGCGCCCGGTGACACGCCGTTTGCGCTTCCCTCGCAGTCAAACACCTCCGCATAGAGCTCATCCGCCGCCTCATCAATAAGAAAGAGCGAGCAGCGGTCCGCAGAGACAAGGTGCGACGCATACGCAAGCAGCTTTGCGGTGAGTACCCGCGAATCAAGCTCCCGGTACACATCCTCCAGAAGGCTGAGCATATTCTCCGCCATCAGCCGGCGCTCTGCTTCGGCAATCCTGCGAGTTGCCGTTGCGAGTGCAGTCGTGGCGTGCTGTGCAAAGAGAGTGGCCGCCGCAACCACATCCGCCGCCACCGGCCCCGATAAGCTAACGACAGAATACACACAGTCGACCGTGGCTTCATCGCGACAGACCGAAAGGAAAACTGCGTCGTACTTGAGGGAGGGCGGGCCCGCCACCTGCACTTCCGAACCCGAGAGAAGCGTCCTGTGCAATTGCAAGTGAGTGGCGGGGAGCAATCGCAATGATATGATGAGAGGGGGTTTCTAACCACGCCGAGAAGACATCCGGCGGCAGTTCATTGCAAAGGGCGTGCAGAGACGGCCAATAATACATACTACACATCAATCAATGCACAACAAAGCCAGCAACACAGCCATCAACATAGCACAGCACCATTGCGGAAAACGTGAAGTCACAAGATCACCTTGCAAATGCCTCAAGATTGGGGGTGTCAGGATTAGCGCTGCTGTCGACTCCGAGCGTTTGAAGCCCTGATTTCCTGTCGACAACGAAGTATGGACCTGTTTCACACTTGCATAGTCGCGCAAGAGCAGATGACGTGGATGCGCGCACATCTTCCACGTGCTTTGTTGAGGCTGCGCACAGCGAGATGGCAAGGACGGCCGCACTGAAGCGAGAGAGTATGTCTGCGCCACAAAATCACAGAGCGGATGCGCCAAACAGGACAATGTACAAGAAGAGTCAGTCCATCACTCTATTTTAGAGACAATATGCATGAGGTGTGGTAGGTTGACGCAGCGCAGCCACCGCTGAATAGTGAAGATTGGGACCAAGGCCATGCTCGGGGTGACGTATGCAAGCACATCGCATGATGCACCCATACAACACCACAGCACCCCCACACACCGTTTCCGCTCTCCAAAGGGCGCCCCATAGAGAGACCGACGCGCAGAACATCCCCAGCATGCTCGCCGTTTGCATCGCACAGAGACACCCTCCGATCATACACCGCGCCGCCATCGGCACCCACAAAGCGAAACTGGCTCTGCAGAGCGGCGGGGACAGCGGCGTGTTTCACAATGACACTGCGGCCTCCCACGCGCGCGGTATTCAGGCGAGCCACGGCCCTCTGTGCATCCTCGCGGGAGGGAAGCTCAACAAACCTGTATGCACAAGGGGTCGTGAAGACAGACAGAATTACAGTTTGTATCAAATGCAAGACGTTGCAAGATGCGCTCTGGTCATGCAGTAATGCGAAAGGATCATAATTGGGCATATGAACCCCTAGAACAACAAGAATATCCCAATCGCCCTGCAAGCACATAGCGGGGAAAAAATGCGCCAAAGAATGCGGTGTGCTTGCACGCACCCATAACCAAGCGATTTGCCGCACTTTTCCGCAAGCGAGGCGCTGACGACCGGCACGACAGTGCTGACAAGGCCAATCAGGGCCTCGGGGCCCATGTCGTAGGGCAGATTGCCCACAAACAGGGTGCAGCCTTGCCCATCCTCCGAGTGCGTGTGCGCGTGTGCATTGTGCGCCGTGTGCGTCGATGGAGGTGCGCCGCCTGCCCCGTCCACCGGCGGTATGACGCTCATGGTCTACAGTGCGCGGTCGCGTGATGTGCGCTCGTGATAGCGACAAACGGCCTATTTGTAAGCGGAGGGTAATGCCGAGCAGAACCAGTCGGGCCAATCGCACACAGACACGCTCGTATTGGCAGCGATTAGGTGCGATGAGCCGCTCGAAGTCGGCGTGTCAAGTCAGCTGCTGTGCCCCTCAATCACGCGCCATGTTTTCGAGATAGTCGGCGAGAGAGCAGGAAATGCAGTGCAAAGAAATGATTTCAATTTAGATCGGCTGTGGTTTAATATATGAGGGCGTCTCAACACGAGGCACGAATCTGTGCTTGAGGGTGATTGACGCCAGCAGTCGGCCGCCGGGGTTATTTAAGAATGATGCGAAACCTGTCACCGGCGACACAAATGCAAAGCGATTTGCCCAAAAATTGAACGATAATAGACCGATAGTACCTGGTTCACGAGACAATATGTAACGCCCATCCTTCCTTTACTTGAGATGTGTCGCAGACGCACACTGCGAAACTTAGATTCAGACAGAGTGGCGGCGAATATTGTCTGACATTTCCATATAAACAAACGGTTAGCGATATCTCGCTTAAATAAATTGCTCTTCCGAGATATCGTTTAAAACGGAATTCGATTCCCGAGCAATCGGAAGCGGTCAAAAAGTGGCTGACCAAAACACACCCACAGACACACACACACACACACACACACACACACACACACACACACACACACACACACACACACACACACACAC
>CALSCR010000263.1:0-26845 GCA_943704495.1 Pigoraptor chileana
AATGAGTGAGAGTGCGCGGTACTATGGGGACCACCAAGTCTAACACACGCACCACACACACACACACACACACACACACACACACACTTCTCTCAACACCCTCATCGTTCCCCCTCGTCCTAAATTGTAGCTCTATATAAGCGCGAAAAGAGAAATACTCAGGGTCAAAACACTAAAGATACTCCGAAAAGCCTCACGTCTCGAATCCTACACGCAGAATTCGCCAAAATGACTCTCTACCAAACAGCCAGGTAAGAAACTCCAAAAACCATGGCAGCTACCGGTATTCATTGCGCGCTTGTCACACGACGTCTCAAGTAGCATATACCCGTCATCCAACTACATCACAGAAACAAACTAATCCCTTGTGTTTTGCTCCCTTACGGCTCACCATTACTCGCATCGCCGGGACTTCCAAAATAGGGAGTGAGTATCTCATGCAATACATTTTATTCTGCAGAAAATAACCGCCTTATTCTATTGCGTGATCAGCTGTGCTGTTATGATTTTTCTCTGCACGCTTAATAACAACTTCCTGTGTCTGTTGTTGTGCAGTGCCAAGAATGTTATGCGAGACTCGACTCTTGCCGAAGATGATCTCATGGATGAGCTCGATGCGGATGACGTTCCTGCACACATTCGCGAAGCCCGTATTGCGCAGTTGAAGCAAGAGTGAGTGTGGCACTGCACTGTGCTTTTGTCATGCCGTATGTGAGGACGTGGGCTTGTACTGGCAGTCGCACCGTTCTCGTTCTCTGACCGGTTTCCAATTTACTGGTCGGCTGCCTTTATTCAATTGAACGATGCAGGATGAATCAGCTGCAAAACATGCAACAGTCAAGTCACGGCGTGTACGAGGAACTGACGGTCGAAAAGACATTTTTGCAGACAACAACGACCACCAAACTCGTTGTCTGTCACTTCTTTCACCCCGATTTCAAGCGTTGCCAAATTGTGGATGCTCATCTCGAGGTAAAGTGGGGTCTCGCTTGCTGAGTGGGCTTTGCAGATTTGCAATGCAATCGCCGATTCATCTGTGGCTGTGCGCCCTGTGCTTACCGTTCGTTCTATATATTTATGTATGTGTGCACCTCATGCAGGCTCTCGCAAAGAAGCACTTCAAGACCAAGTTTGTCAAGCTGAATGTCGAAACGGCCGGATTTTTCGTTGAGAAGCTCAAGATCCGCGTTCTCCCTGCAGTGTATTCGTTCAAGGATGGCATTGTGTGCGACAAGTGAGTTGGTTTTCAAGATGCGAATGCGCGTGCCAGATGCAACAATTGTCGCTTGAGATGTCACTGAATTGTAAAAATGTGTTGCGCATACTCATTTCTTGTATGCACAAATTAATTGCTGTCACCATACAGGATTATCGGATTTGAGGACTTTGGCAACCGAGACAACTTCACGACCGCTGAACTCGAGGAGCGCCTTTCAATCTCTGGTTAGTATGGCATCACCATTATCTAGCCATTAGCATCACCGACACACAACTACTCACACACGCCCCACAGATACATAGCGTCTGACTCCCCCTCGTCTTTTTGACACGATTATAGGAATTCTCGATCCCCAAGGCAAGAAGCCGCAGAAAAAATCAAAGAGTATCTTTGGATTTGACGAGGTGGATCGGGACTCTGACTCTGACTGAACCCATCCATGAAATGTCTCCACCCGCAAGCGTTGCCGCGTCGTCGTTTTACAAAATGAACATACCACCTTATCAGCACTTCAGATTCAAGACTGCACATGCCACATTGCTCGTGAACGGGTGGGCTCTGAGAGAGAATTAATGCGCACTTCATTTTGCAACAGACGAGAGCTGGTCGCGGATCTTGCCGAGACCGTCAAGCATAGTATCGAGTGTTTCCTTGTTGAGTTCGAAATTCACGGCCTTCACCGCAGGCACGCCGTCTGTCCGCGTGGGCACCTCGCGCACCTGCAAACGCACGACACGACATACACTTGTCAGCACAAGGCGTAAAAGCATTGCTCTGGGTGCACAGAGGTACCTCAATAGCACAACACAAACACTAGTCAGCACAAGGGGTGAAGGCATCGCTCTGGGGGCACAATTGCATCTTCACAGCAAACACACACCCAGCCGAAGCGTTGCAGGCATCACCTTCATTTGGACGAGGACAGTAGGCTGGGACATTCGCGACAACGAATCAGACGCCGTCTTAATGTCGATTCGCCAATCGAAGTCTTCCAATTTTGGCAGGGAAATCTAAATAACAGCACACGCAAACGGAAAAAATACAGTGGAGCTATAAGCAACAAACACACGGTGCGACACAATGCAAACACGAGTACTGTCAGGCGGGCTTCACCTGGTTTGCGAGTGACGCCGCGCGCCACACCGGAAGATGTTCGACTACAACCGTTGTGATGAGGCGAATGAGGTTTTTGTGCATCCCCTCTGGAAACAACGCCACAATCTCCTCAGCAGAGCGACCCTCAAAGAGAGCCTCGTCAATAATTGCGTGCACAGCGTCAGACAGCTGCAGAGGCGGGAGACAGATACAGCGACATATCAGTGGGACAACGACACCAACCCATCCTCTTTAGTTTGTACGTGTTGTCATGTCTTCCAGTGTCATTGTGGCAACCGTGGCAATTCGTACACTATGCCGAACACACACAAGCGTGTTTGTCCCCACCTGCTCTACATCCTCCTTAGCGACCCCAAGGTCAGAAGCACATTGTTGAACAAAAACACTGGGAAGGCCCAAAGAGGATCCCCGATGGCGAAAGACGGACTCGAAAACTGTGCGGAGAGGTCCATGTCATAAAAAAAAAACCATACGGAACAAACATTGTGAAATATCAGAAACTGAAAAAGCAGTTCATCCAGTGAAATCAATCTGCAAGAGAGGCCAAACCCACAAGTGACAACAAACTCCTTAGAGGGAGCCTTCAGTAGATGGGCCAATGCAGCAGCAGTGTCGGCATCCATTGTTCCTATTTTTGCAAATCAAAGAAGTACTATGATGTATAATCGAAAGGTAGAAAAACTTTGCAATGAAAAACACACACAGTGAACTTTATCGGCCACTTATTCAAAAACACAGAATCTAAAATCAGTGAGAGCTGAGACAAAAGATAGGCCCCAACGGGAATCGAACCCGTGATCTTCTGTTTACGAGACAGACGCTATACCGACTAAGCCATGGAGCCTGGTAACATGATTTCCGAATTAGAAGCCAATGTATACAACTCGATGGCGTATTACTGACAATATCATATTTTGATTGCATTGCGCTCACCAGCCTGACTCACCCGTCGGGCGACTGCCGCGTCTGCCCGGGCTGTCAATTTCAGTTATTCCACTGAGCCCGATCAGACTCCTCCACTATGGTATGAGCATGAATGAGCTGATTCGCTGACTCTATATGCTCTCGGCCATCTACTACTCAAAGATCAGCACAGCGTTACCAGATGCCGCCGGAAGGCGCTCTGCAGCCGCCGCCCACTGAGCCCGGCGGCGGGCCATTCAGCTTGCCACGCGGCGGCCCGTGACGCCGCCATAACGGGTAACTTGCGCCGGTTCAGGAGGGGCTTCTTTGCAACATCAGTTTTGTCAGTTCACACTGTTTAGCTGATGTGCCGCCTTCCGGCACTTTGCAGTCGGGCCATCGCCAGTCAGTGGCATTTTTGCCGGCCAACCGACCGCCTGAACAGCGAACCCGCGGTCACGGTGGTGGCCACCCACTGGATAGCGGGCAGGAATGGAACCGCACCAATATATCACACATATCCTGTGTACTGATCAACCCCATGCCGGTTGACTTCCTAGGGAGATTATTTACATCCCCGCTGGGATTTAGGGAGATTTGCTTCCCAGCATTACGCTGGACAATTGCATGCACCAATCAGTGTGTCACACTGCCGGCACGGCTTGCTGCGACTGAGCCCCGATTGAATGTTCAGTGAGGTACCAGTCCGGACGCCCCGGCCCGGTCCTCAGTGACTGGGCGTAGACCGCGGCAACACTCATCCGGGCACGGATTCTCGGGACGGCACTGGCGGCAGAGGAACCGTGGTAAAACTACCGTGTTGACAAGCTAAGATGTTCAATACGGGAGACGGTGAATCGACGGACGGTCATTGAAGGTCGGCTGACACTGGCGGACACTGATGAGGGCGCCAAGTGACATGAGTGCGGCTTTCGCATTTAGTAGACTCCGGCGGTTGGCTGCCCGGCAACCCATTCCTACTCGCCGGATTTATTTGAAAAGAGACAATCGGGAGCATTTTCCTGACTCAATTCGAATACAGAGTGCCGTCCAAAAATCTGTCCGTTGGTGGCGGGTGTTTATGTATCGCATTTGTATGGGGAACATGAGAAAATATTTATTCGGACTATTCCTCTAAATCTACTAATCACACATGTTTCCGATCGACGCACAACGCGACTGAAACTGAGTGCAAAAATAAAACTTCAATCCATAAAACCATTTTGTCGCCGAAAATCGAAGAATCGAAATAGAGACCTTTCTAAAAGTATTGGTTTATGCCTGTGGAAAAGATCAAGCTCATGGGTACTATTTCCTAATCTTCTAAATTATGCATCTCTGGCGCACTGTGCACAATGCGCGCACGCCTTGAATGCCATATGCCGCATGCACGGTCTCCCGCTTGCGTTTAGTGCAAATTTATCGCTATGGCCGCTGCATCGACGACGGACATTGATGCCGTCGTCGTGAAATTGCGCAGCCTTCTCTCTGTCGTAGACAGTGCAGATCCCGATGACGTGTTTGCGCGCTTTTCGTCGATTGTGTCTGGGGCTGGCATTCCCCTTGCGGCCACTGCGGAAGGTTCGGGCGCCGACGCGTTGACGCACGTGCATCCCCACGCCATTGGGGAGGAGCACGTATCTCCCTCATCATCTCTCAGGTCGCTGCTTGGAGTGCCAAATGAGCCCGCAGATAGCGGACCCGAAGCTGCCTTGCGAGAGCTGTCGAGTCGTGTGCGTGTGTCTCTCCTGTCGGCGTATTGTAAGCGGGCATGTACGGATGCGGCCGAAAGTCACATTCTCGTGTCATCAGCCGTGAGGATTTCGGAGCTGACTGCGTCGCTGGATGATGCGTGGCGGAGGTATCGTCGTTCGAGAATATCGTGGCTATGCGGTCCTTGCGATGGGTGCGGAGACAGCTGTGGGTCGGCTATCTGTAGGTATCGGACCTTTGTGGACCGCGTCATCGTTAGCGTTTCGAATGACATTGCCGTGATTGCGGCACCATTCCGCCGTCTCTCTGATGTCCCGACGCTCGTAGCGGATCTTTATGGGCCAATTCATGCCGAGCTGCTCGCGACCGTTGTGTCTGCGTACTTCCGACGGACGACCACCATGCGACCAGAGCTTGCGGAGCTCGCGGCTGAAATATGCCACCGTTGCGTCATGCTCGATACGTCCATCGGAACTGCAATGAGCAAGAAGTTGTCTGAGCCCAAACCACCGTCCTCCGCCGTGTCTGTGCAGTCGTCCGTTGGGCGCAGCTCGAGCGACACAACATACAATAGCACTACACTTCCCGGGGTGGTGTCGCGGCGTGGAAGTGGCAATTTGAATGTGTCGAGTTGTGGGGATGTCGACCAATCGAGCAAAGGGGAGACTGTGGCTGTGCGCAGCTGGCGGGACATTCTCCGCGTCGCATTGGATCCAATGGCGCCGTCCCTTGCGGACACAATACGCACTGCCTTTGCGCATTCAATTGCAAAGGATCTTGCCGATTGGGAAGCAGGGCGAGGCCTGGTGCGTGCTTTAAATTGCGGTTCCCTCGCGGCGTTTGGTGTTATGGACGAGGGGATATCGCGAATGGCGCTGCTGGAGAGCCTGGCGCAGTCTGTGACCATTTGCATGCCGGCTCTCAAAATTGTACGGGCGCTCGGTGAGCGACAGATTGCTTGTTCGCTCTTCTGTGCGTTGAATGACTATGCGGCGCATCTCCAAGTGATGTCACTGCGCTCACCGAAGCACGCTGCGTTTGGTGACGCCTATGCATGCGTGACAACGGCGGAGGCGCTGAGTCGCTTGGCGGGCACGCTGCTCACGCGACCCCAACAGGAAATGCTCCACCTTCTTCACCTGCGACAGCAAGGCATTGGCGGGCGGATACACTGTTTTCCCTATGCCATGACTGCTGCGCTCTCTCTATCCGGTGCCGCGGCAATCACACTGCCTGCGTCGCTCATGCCTACGCCCGACACGGCTGCCGTTGGGTTTGGTGGGCGGCCCGTGGACCTCTCGGCGAGCCTCATTAGTCTCCGTGCCCCAACAACAGTACAATCTGTGCGCGGCAGCGTTGGTCCTCATCAAATGCACTTTGCTCAGCTGAAGGCGATGGGCGTGGCAGATGCCGAATATGCGCGTCTGATCGACTGCCACATGGCGTCACACATTTCGTCGGTGCACCAGGACTGCGATCCCTCCCAATCATGGCGGAGCACAAGGGCGTGCGAATACGCTCCACCGCGATGTCCCCAGCTCGCGCTGTGGGAGATGCGGCTCCGTGCCATGCGGCACGACGCATGGATGTCCCTCCCCAGCCGCCGCGCCGAGGCCATTCTGCGGGCTGTGACGCTGTGCTCGCTTGCGTTTCTCCAAGGTCGACACCTCGCTGTGTCTCCATCGCGTGTGCGCGTGCCCCAGTATGCCGAGGACTGCGCTTGCGCTGTCGCCACCGTGGGTACCCTGTCGTGGTCCATGGGATGGACGCTGGAGGAGTGGACGAACGACGAGTCTGATGCACGAATTGTGCGGAGGCAGCGTATGGTGCTGGACAGTGGGATCGCCCCGGCGTCGCTTGAGTCCCATGCCCGCCACCATCCCGCGGACTTCCACGCTGTTTGCTCGCGCGTGGTTGCGTCTGCACTGGTGATGAGCGCCCCCCTGTCCTGCGCCGCCGAGCTCGCCGAGCGGGCCGGAGTGGCTGCTGCGGGGACGTCAGTCCCGCAGACGGGTGCCCAGGACAAACGTCGGGTGGCGCTCCGCCGCTGGTTTGTTCTTTTGCACCCGTGGATCACCACCCCGGAAGGTGCGCTCCTGGGGCGACTCTTGCTGGTCCGCAACTGTGCGGGCTTCAACTCCCGGCTTGTACTGTCCCTGCTGTTTGCAGATTGCGCGCGCGCGGCTGACCTCTTCCTGATGATCCCTCAGTTGGACCGCCGCGCTGTTGCGGCGCAGGACGCTTTCAAAGTGCTTTTTACGGCGGAACCGTCGACGTCTTTTAATCTTCTGATGCATCTTGCAGCGGCCGAACTCCGAGGTGACACTTTGCTCTCATTGCGCCCCGACCAGAGCACCGGTGTCGGTCAGTGGCAGCTGCCCGGTAGCAGTGGTCCCGGATTTGAAGGGCCTGGTTCGCGGCGATGGGCGGAGCTTGTTGGATGGGAGTTGCAGGCAACGCCGCCCCCGGCATGGGTGGCGGTTGCATCTCGCGCACTTGCTCCCTTTGCATCTGCGTGCGCTGCGGCTGCACGTGACGGCCTCGGGTCGATCATGTCGGCGCTAGGCCTCAGTCGCTCGGGCACAGATATAAGTGGAACGCGCCCGTACGTTGGCGAAGGAGGCAGCGTGGACGTTCGGCGAATGGCCTCTGACCTTGCGGTGGTTGTGCTGGAGTATGCGTCGGGTGCTCTAGACGCTCTTGTTCCTCGCCCCTTGGTGCATGCCGTCCAGAAGGCCGTCGGTGTTGTCAGTGGTGCGTCAAAGGGGCGTCACGTGTCCGGCCCAATGACGTCTTCGCTTGAGACGGTGCTCGTGTGTGGCCTTGTCATGCGCTCAATCGCAGCGTCCATGCGGTCTGTCGCGTGCGAATTTCCCAACACTGCCCACGTGATCGAGACAGCGTTCGATGTGATTTGTAGGGCTGTAATTGGGCTCGCTATTGTCCCTGAACAGAAGCAACTGACGCCTGGTGTGTCGCTCATGGCCACCGAGTTTCGCTGCACGATCGCCGAAATGCTCACGCAGGAGCCTGCAATCGGCGAGAGATTTGCCGGCGCCGCACCGCCGGCATCGACAACAGCAGGCCGGTCCCACCGGCCTTCCCTCACAAAGGGCGAAGCGCTAGCGGAGATGGCAAGTGGCGGCATATCTTCTGTGGACAGGGGTATTATGTCAATTGATCGCTATCTTAGTGTGCTTTCCGAGAGCAACGAGCGCGTCTCTGCGGATGCTGAAGTTCTAGCTCGCCTGAGGGCTCTGTGGGATGTGTTGCGGAACGAAGACGTTTTGGTTGCAGCCGCGCGCAAGGCGAAAGTCGACCTCACCACCGTATCGGAAATAGGCGTCGCCACGGCGGGGCCCTTCTGGCCGCTGTCTGCGTTTGGTTCGCTTGCATGCATGCGCGAGTTTGCGCGTTCGATTGCACCCGAGGATCGGACCGTAGCAGAGTGGACGACACTGCTTGAAGATGCCCTTGTAATCATGGGAGAGGAGGGTGTACGGGCTACACTGCGGCGGCGGCCAGAATGCGATGTGGATTCGTGCTATCCCCCGTTGTCGACCGCCGAGAGAAGCTTTGCAGAGCAGCTCAAGACCTGTCTCGGCAGCGCTACTTTGGGGTCAAAATCGCGGTCGGGCAAGACCTTTGAAGCACCATCGTCACTGATCTCTCACTGACAGAGGCGGCAGGTCTGACGTTTGTATAGAATTGATGGACTCGGCATTGCGGTTTAGTTTTGTCGGGGGCTTGGATTTATTGTTGCGTGATGGTTGGCTGGCGTGTGGCCTGCCTCCGTCGTTAGTGACTTCCTCGCATTGCTAATTGTGAAATACACATGTAATTGACATGTATATGCATTGGCCGCATAATTCTTGTGCAATCCACTTTGGCGTGTGGCAGTGAAGCCTTTTAGCATCTTTTCAATAACTGAACGGAGACATTGACTGAGCTCTTCAGTCCTCTAATGTGCGCACTGACTAGAGTGACAGTCACTATGAGTATCGATGGCCCAATGTGAGTTTAGTTCACGGCAGTTGTCACGGTGGGCAGGACTGGCATGTTGTTGTAATCGCACTAGACGACAATGCCGATAATTAGGCATCAATGAAGCCGGTTAACGAATTGTAGCGTCTGCCGAACAACAAAAAAAATTGAGTTAAAACCCGATCCATTGCCAAAGAACATGTATTCTGCCCGTCACCTGGACCATGACGCCTGACCATAGTCTGTGTGTCGGCTTCGCAATCAGCATTGACTGGATGCGGCAACAAGTGAAGAAGTACGAGGCTTTTAAAGTGGCGCAGCCCGGGGCAGCTGACGAGGGAAATCGACGCTGTTATGCGGACATGATCCGCCGGCGATGAGTACTGGTGGCCGCAATGAAGCCGCCCTTTGCGGTCGCTGAGGGCCATTGGCAGACGCGATCGTTGTTCCGACCGCTGACAGATTGTGGCACGCACTGCCGTCGACCGACGGATCGCAAAACGGGTTCATGTCATGCAAAGGTAACTCAAAAGGATCGCATGAGCCGTCCACAGGAGCCGGTTTGATGTTGTTGCTACGGCAGAGAGTCGACCGCCCTGCGCTCGGATACGGACGCGGTTGTAGAGACGGTTTGGATGCAGATAAACCCGGCGACGGCTTGGTGGCCAGCCGGTCTGCAGGGAGAGCGCACGGGAGAGGCCTCGCAGGTATTGCCGGTGGGGCACCATTCACCGCACAGACAGAAGCGGGAGCAGCCTTATCGGCAGAGCGCAGATCTTCACACGGCGCCGTGTGGGTCATGACAAACATGTCAAATGCTTGACCTGTGCTCGAAACGGCCGCAAATGACGAGTCCGCGTTCTCAAAGGGATTGGTCGACTCACGTCTGAACGGCATTGCCATTTCGTGCTCTATTTCCATGCTCCGCTCCTCTGAGTTAAGGGGCGGTGTTGCAAAAAAGCCGCCGTTGCATTTGATGGAAGATGTGCGGCGTGGTATCACCGGAGGAATCGGCGGTTTTCGGTGCGGCGCAACAGTCGGTTGTGAGGGTGTAGTACTTCCATCTCCATCATCGTCCTTGTCAATGGGGCTGCACACATCCGTATGTGACGGAAAAAACGATCCATGCGCCTCAGCATCAAACACGTTGCTGTCGCCGGTTAAAGTCGAGTTTGCGCTGAAATGTGCCTCACGTTCTGCACAGACACTATCATCCCCTTCGAATGGGTCTGTGTTGAAGGGGTTGTCGGATGTGTAACTGAGGTCCGCACGAAAGTCGCCGTCACCTGCAGGTGCGATTGTGTTGTAAATCGCCTCACCATGCGATTGCAGTGTGGCAGTGTGAGGGCCCACTGTGGTTGCGAGCGGACGCGGCGGAAGTGAGGGGTTTCTCGGCGGAGGGAGGGGTGGCTGCTGAGCAGCAGAGTGGGCAGGAACAGCCGACGGGCTTGCCGAGCGCATCGCCTCAGAATAATTGGGAGGATCACCGCTGACACGCGACGAGACGGAACTGAAGTTGAAAAGTGGTGAGATGGTATTGAGCAAGGGAATGACCCGTCCGCACTCATATTGTGCGGCTGTGTCTCCAATCGCATTGTCGGCACATGCATTAGATGTGCGTATTCAATTGCGATATGCACAGGTAGACGTGAACGTAGACGAGTGCAGAAAAAGCTCCACCTTTTAGACGTGGTTGAAGATCTTTGCGTCGACGACCGGCGACCAAACTTGTTGGCGGTCACCTCTGATTTTGACTCGCCGTCGTCAATTATATTTGCGCCCACATGACGCAGCAGATCATACACGCGCGACGATTTGTTCATCGAAGGAATGCCGGCGAGGTGCGCCATTGTGAGTGGAGCCACAAAGGTCTGGTTGGCATCGGTCGAATGAGGGGACAAGGAAATGACGTCTGTGCTGGCACGCTGCATATGCCCAGTAGTTGCCGCCGCACCGCCTGTGGCATACAGTTTTTCAAACAGGCACGTGGGGCACGTAAATTCAATTAAATGTTGCTTATTTGGCGGAATGCACATTGCAGCTGAATTGCTTCACGTATAAACGAGTGAAGTCGCCAACCCACCAATTTCCTTCTCAATCTGACATATCTGAGCATTGAGTTGGGCGATCTTTCGTTCCACCCGAAGGAGTTCCCGCCGAGCATTTCGGAGGATCTCCTGTAGTATTTACGGCACCATGATAAATGGACATATCTCAATGATTCACGGCAGATAAAGGACACAACCGATATCTACTCCAGCTAGGCATACCATCGCAGCCTACCAGCAACGAGGACTGCACCCCGCGAGTTCCACGCTACGCATTCTAAACACCGTACTACGTATACGCGCAACAGAAAGTACTGTGACGCAGCATCAAGCGATGAACTTGAACGCCAAAACTAACAGCGTTACTGCGGAATCGACAATCTTATGCTGCAGACCTCGTTTGCACTGTCGATTCGCTTTGTTTCAGCCGAGGACACCATCCACGCAACTCGGTTAGAGTGCGCCTCGAATTCCCCGCGCAGCACCTCAAGCTCTCCCCTTAAGACCGACAGGGTGGCTATGATCGTGTCCGATTCGCCTGCCAAGTCAGGCGACTGCCATGGAAAAATAGCATTGGTTTGGTACAAGTGCCGTGCAGCACACCTCAAAGTCACATTGCGGTGTCTCAAAAGGAGCAATGGGCCCACTTACAGAGGCTATTCAACTGACCCGAAAAGCGCTAGGGAAATAATAATGCTGAGTTTAGAATGAGAAAACACTGAAGTAACCCTGCTGATCACGATGTTTCTATCGGGATCCTAAGACCCACCCGAGGGCCACTAGCAGAGCGCACAGAACAGCGTCGTGGCACAAGGACGGCGCTGACCATATTTCCAATTCCCTCACCTCATCAGCGACGACTCTTTCGAATGCAAAGGTCCGATGATCCCTGATCTGGAGCATCTGTGAGAGCACCACGCGTTTCTCTGCCTCCCACGCCATATCACGCGCCGGCCTCGTCGCCTCCGCAGCATACTGGGCTGCGCTCTGTGCAAACTGACATTCGGCCATTGCAAAGGCACCAATCGCTGTGCGAACAGCATCGACAAAGCCTGCATCGAGGTCCTGCACAAGCGGGATAGGTTCCGTTGCCCATACGAGAAGTAAGAAGAAATTTCCTTCAAACGATGCCGTCGCAACAGTACTTGCACTATTTCATTTTACAAGTAGTGATTCAGTTACACTGATGAGGATATGAACACGATACTAATACAGGATTGAACAGGTATTTCAGGCGGGAGTGTGGCACAATCGCGCACTCACGTCGAGAAGCCCAGGGAGCTGCCTGTCATAGTAATGTGCCTGGTGAGCGTTTGCTTTTGTAACGCTCAGAATAAAGTTTTGCCGCGACGGATGCACTTCGGCTGCAGTCGACTCGAGCAGCTCTGCCGCCTATATACGGTTACCAAACACCACATGAAAAAAAGAAGCGTGCAGTAATTATCGTTAGTACTGAGATTTTCTGTTGGCCGAGTTGCAGCATAGTAAGTATTTGGCCGCATCCCAGACTGGCAACTGCGCCATTGCTGAGTGGTTCCGCACACTACTGAACTTCATGACGGCAACAGCAGACATGATCATGAATTGAAGGAACACGGCCGAACATAGCCGAACCCACCCTCTGCATCGACACTGCCGTCTCTGCAATCCCAACCTTGAACAGATTTCGCCCCCTGGCGTCAAACGCCTTTGAGGTCTTCCGATCGAGCCTTGAGCGGCACTGGTCAAGCCGACGAAATGCCCTAATATGAGCCTTTTGTGCCTGCCATGGACATGTGCAGTGTTGGTTACAGGCGATTCAAGATTCCCATTTGCAAATCCGAGATAGACAAAAGGGAGTTAGAGCAAGTAGTGCAGCGAACATTGAGAACATGTCTACAGTACATTACTTCTTCAAGCTCCGTGAAGGTAGATTGCAGTTCTTCGTGCAGGAATTTCGCTGTAGCAAGCACCTATACTCGCATGTCAAAACACGGGCGTCGGGTTCACAATGGGGTGAGCAACTAAACGTTAAAAAGATAAGCTCAAACCGACAATCTATTGCAGTTCGGAAGGTGAAGTACACATCCAGTCGGGGCCGACTTGCCTAGCGTTATAATAGTGTCCGTCTCAGGGGTGAGCGCCACGGTGGTCTCTGCCACACTGTCTATATGACACAGCTGACCAAGCCAGAGAGCGGTGCATATTGCAACTTACCGCCTTGAAAGAAGCGGATTTTCTCTCTTCGAATTCGTCCATTGTGTGAACAATCGGCGCGATGTGCTCCATCGAAACTGCCACTCGTTGCGCACCCAAAGCCTCCGTCTGGACAAGCGCACAGTGGAGCGCATCATATACCCTGTGAAACAGGATGCCAGTTGGCACATAATTGAGCAACATATGCATATCACGCAAGTATTTTTGCCCTTCGCTCTTGCGATTAATCCTATCCCATGGCAATAATTTCAAATTCAAAATGAAAAGGGAGATGCACTCAGTTCACGTTGTCGATCCAGGACAAAGATACCGCAATCGGCATGGATCCCTACCGTAATTCGCCCGCACACTGCGAGGACTTATCAGCCGACTGAGGCTGACCGCGAGACTTTGACAAGAGCACAGCCGCAGCACTTCCCTTGCCCTTGTTACTCAGGCGGCTGGTTACAGAAACGCCCGCATGCCTCTTTGGGGACTTGCTGAGTTGATCCAAGTAGCTCGACGCAAGCGCCCTTAGGCGCTGACCGTACTCAACGTCGGCTCGCGCCTTTTCCTTGACGAAGTCTCGCAGGCAGCGCAGGAGGTGCATGTCATCAGCGTGCTTACAACCGATAGCTTCCAGCTCGGCAATGCGTGCTTTCGTTTGCACTTTGACCTTTTCCAAATTCGTATCTCCTCCACTGTCAGTTGAACCCACCGGTGGGTTCGGTGATGACTGAGAGCGCATCATGTGTGTGTTTGACCTTGACGTCGAAGCAAACTCCGGTTGCGCAATCGTGCGTATATTTTGCGCACGCGTTTCATAGTGCAGAAGGTCTTGTGGTTCATCTCGCTGCAAATGGCGAGCAAACGTTTCTCCTCGACTGGGAAAAGGAGACGCTCCCAAATGTGTATGCACCATCTCGAAAAAGAGATTGCATTTGGGAGACAGTGGTTTGATCTGATTTTGCTCTGATTGAAACAAACGGACAGACTATCTGAGGAAACACATACGCCGATTCGCAGTAGAAATGCTAATACATCCTCGCAGCATATGCGTTTTCCATAATAAGCATTACAATAACGATTTATGGATGCACACAAAACGGTCAGCAGTGCGGTTGACACGGTGCCAATAAACACACCCATCTGATTCAGTTTCCCAGCGTGCAATTTCCACCTCACGACGTCACAGCAGCACCAATCCCTCGCCTCCTCCGCCCTTCCAAATGGTTCTTTGGCTGAAATTCGTGGAAGATCTTGAGGAGTTCGCGCAGGGAGAAGACGAGCGCGCGCGGTTCTTCAAATGGAACACCGCCGGGCCTGCCCGGCCTGTGACAGTGAAGATTGGGTCGGATCAGTCTGTTGCGAGTACTCGGGTAAATATAGGGTCTTCACTGAGGTGACAATAGTAGTCGAGTGATTATTGCTACGGGTTAGAGCTTGCAATATCTACTATTGTGGCTGGTATCCATGGGGACCATCTTAAAAAGCAACTGCAGGAACTAAACTCCAAATAAAGATATAAATGTCATTGTTTACACTTTGTTTGGTCCAGAGGTGCTTCAGCACCCCTGGTTTGGTCCTGATGGAGAGCTTTGTCACGGATTTGGTATCTACTCACCACTCTTTTCCTGACTGTGTGCCAGAAAGGGTATTAGAACCCTTGGTGCTAGACACTAATTAGCCAGTCGCGGACTGCAAGCGACGACGTCTGAGTCCGCAGAATTTTAAACAGTTCAGTTCCACCACTCGAGGAATGCATAGAGTTGCCCGTAATTGCATCCTTGAGTAAAGCATTCTTGTTCTCCGGGTACAGCGTCTAGGCGCGCGTTTCACTGGAACTGAACTCCCGGACGGCGAGCGCACTAATTGCGATACGACTGGGCGGACGGCACAGGTGATGTCCACCGAATTATGGCGACAACACTGAAGCCTCGTATCGCGCTCTTGATTTATTTTGCAATCATCACTTCAATGTACCAAAGCAACACGCTGATCGGCGTGCATTCCGCCGGCATCTATCAGTTCTCTCCTGCGGTTCCGCTCAATGCTCTCACAACGGACGTGTTGTCTCTTACGGCCCGTGGTCCAAGCCTCTCAACGGAACAATGCAAGCTCATCATCGCGGTTGTCGACACATTGAACTCGTCAAGCATTCTCGCAGAAGTTGATGCCTCTCCAATTGTCGCGGCTGATGGGGGCCGGAACCAATCGAATGTGACATTCCCCCCTTTTCGACTCTACGATTACCTTGGCGCGCTCAATTTCTGGAGCCTCAATGCATCCGCAATTGTCGTGGGTGTGCGTTACGGGCCTAGCTTTGTTGGTTTGGACCTCGAGCAAACGACCACAAGTGTTTACAATGCGACTTTGACTCTGTCCATACTCATCGGGTTAACCGCGCCTGGCAGTGCTGCCCGCAAGGGCAACCTCACTGCTGCATCGCCACTGCACGTATTCCATGACGACGTTGTAGTCAATGTAGTTATCAACGCAGATGCTGGCTCCACTGATATTGTAACTCTGATATTCAAGCCAACTGGCGCAAGTAATGATTCCGGCGGCGGAACGGTGCGTCTTTTGCGGCGGCTAAGTGGCGCATGGCCAACCTCGCAGGCCGTATTCTCGGGTGTTGACGTCGGGGTCGGCTATTACGATGTAAGCGCTTCAGCAGTGTATTCCCGCGTATTAACGGTATATCCCCGAGTGGTTGCGGTCTATCCACGTGAGTTCATGATGTCATCAATCCTTCCTGCTCTGTGCCATTGATTGTGCGGCAGTTGCAAAAAGAGCGAAATTACGTCAGTTGCGAAGCGGCAATGCCTATTGCCTTGGCCATTTCTTTCTGTCATGCAGCTGCCAGTTCTTTGCCAGTGGTTACAATAATCACTGATAGGCCAACACTTGTAACCAACCCACTACACACCGATCACACATTCCCCGTTCGACCGCCGTCGGCGACATCCTCTGTTGGTGCAGGTGTCCTCGAAATTGGGGGAATTTTCCCTCGCAACATGCTAGCGGGCTTCGGTGACAATGCCGAGGTTGGGGCGAGAATTGCGGTCGAGATGATTAATAACAGCACCGAGCTGCTCCCCTTTACGACAGTCTCGTTTTCGCGCCGATTTGCCAGTGTCTGCTCCAAATTGAGTGCGGCGGGCGCGGTTTTAAACGTTCTGCGAGGCGCTGAGGTATGATCACAATCTTGTGCCTTTGAAAAATCATGATCCGTACTTTTCATGTTCAGCAGCCTCCATGCCATGGGAAGCCGGAGCTGATTTAATGCAATGGTCAATTAGCTGTCAATCCTATCTCGATTCCACACTGTGACTCTGCCGAGTAGCTGTACTCACTGCGGCACTGCACGGCTCTCCCAAAATCATAACAGTGCGGGGGACCTTCAAGCTCGGGGTTCGACTCCCAGGTGATTTTTCTGACTTCTGTACATCAGATGTGCCAACTAGAATTACTGCAGTGAGACAGTTACATGCAACATTCATTTAATAAGACGTGTGTTAAGCTGTGTGTTGGTGCCATATTCTTTTTAATTTGTGAGCTTTTTATTCTACTCTTTCTGGCAGGTGCACGCAATCGTTGGCGCGGCTTGTTCGTCGGAAGCTACATCAATGGTTCCGAGTAAGTAAATTGCGGATAATTGCGTTAAGCATTTGTGTTGCGCATGATTGCACCCCAGCCAGGCAGAGCCTCACCTTACTCACCTGCAATTTACTGTGTGTACGCCATGATTCGTTTGTTAGAGGTATGGGAGGGGTACTGTGGATTTGATCCTCGGCTTATGCGCCGTCTGGGCGTTACTACAAGAGTCATGACAGTGTGGCCGATCAGATCACTGGCAGTCTTTAACTCAAGCTCCTGTTCCCGCACATCGCTTAAACCCATCTGTATTGCCCGCCTACAAGTCAAACGTTGCTCTGGTTGACATTAAATTTATCCGCGTGCAGTTGCGAGCGTCTACAAAGTTCCTGTCATATCCTATGGCGCTGCCAGTACTGAGCTATCGAACAGAGGCAAGTGGGGCTCAGTCCCTTGCGATCAGATTGTTGTGATTAAGAACCCCAATGTATGCCGATATGTCATTTGGATCAAAACTGCACTCGGAGTGCTATCTTGCTGTCTTACACTACAGTATGCACATTTGCCTTTAACCCCTTTTAATTATCACCAATTACCGACAGCATAGCATAGTATTACTAGTATATTCAACTACGAATAATTATCTTAGCCTGTGCCGCTTTATATCACACCTCGGGCTGCCATGAAGTTTTTTGCGGCTAATTGCAACAAAGCGAGCCCTTTAATTGGGCGATAGAGTCTAACCTTGAGCTCTTGCCGACTCCCTTTTTCTTTTTGCTGATAGCGCTGTATCCTCTCTTTGCTCGTACGCACCCATCAACGACACTGGAGGGAGTTGCGGCACTTGCCATGGCCGTTTACTTCAAGTGGCGCGATATTGTGAGTACTTATTTGACATATATCTACAGTGGCGGTTTGTGAAGCCCACCACAGCCGCACTTATTTGCGCCCTCCAATTTGAATCCAAGTTGTTTGGTTGTGAACATTTCGAAAGATGGTTTACTTCTCTGCGACACAATGTTTTTGTGTCCCTAACTGAGTTTGCTCTGTGTAACTTGGTTCCATTATGCCATATGCATCGCTATCAGATCGACTCTTAAGTTGATCTTCATAGATGTCAGCTGTGTGACGGGCTGCAGTGTTTTGCGGATTGCTCCTTGTATTCATTATTTTATATGGGCTTGCTGCAGGCTGTGATTTCCATGGATACTTTTGCTGTCAGCGATAAGTTCGCCAGTATTGCATCTCTTGTGAATGTCTCAATATCAGCCAATGCCATCATTCAAGACAAACCCGATGGATCCGGCGATTACTGGTCTGCGCTCCACACCATCGCCTTAACGGGAACGCACGTGATCGCCTGCTTTGCCTACGGCCCGGGAACTGGGAAAGCGCTGTTGAAACAAGCTGTCGACATGGGCCTTGTAGGGTCCACATATACTTGGTAGGCTGCCGCTCGTGTCATCGAGACGTTTTCCGCTGCGGTTTCTCACCCACATTTATCAGCGCGATTGTGCACATTAGCAGCGAAGACACAACTGACTGAATAGATATTGTTCTTCAAACTGAAAACAGTTGCACTGGCATTGGTGATTGCCTCATGCTCGTAACTGGAATGATGCGGTGGAATTGAAGGATTGATTTTCTGTGATGTCGTGACATTGCTCATCTGATGACGGCAGGATACTTGGATTCGGAGCCTATGATAGTACCTTGTGGCCGATTCGATTTGAATCGTACAATGCAACACACACATATATGGACCTCTTTTCGGGCTCACTGGGGTCGCGAGTGTCCACATTCGGCGGAAACATTTCCATTTCAAGGGAGGTTGCAGCGGTAAGTGCCGTGATGTTTGATAATATGCATTTGTATTGCAAACTGCATCTATACTGTTGACGGCTGACGTCACGCACGAGCCGCTGGGGCTATATTGCCTTGTACTGGTCGGACTGCATGGAACGACGTTTATGTTGTTTTGAGAAGTATCATGGTCACTCCGCACTATAACTGACGGCGTGGCAAACTACTTTGTGGGACCTCGACATTAATTTCGGTGCCCAATTTGTAAAAAAGAGGTCTTATGTAGACAATGCGGTGTTTGTGGTCGATATAGAGCGTGTGTGTCTCTCATAATTTAAAAAAAGCTGCGATTCTCCCGTCGGTCCTAATCCATCAACTGCGTATGCATCTGGACATTTTTTTTACGGAATCAGCATTGCTAATGCAGATTGTGGACATTGTTGTCGATTTTGGCCGTTTTTGTTTCGTGCAGCGATGGAATTCGCTTAATTTGACCGCATATGCACCGGAAAACAAGATGGCAAGCTCAAGCGCCAGTGTCGGTGCGAATGGGGAACCGATAGGAGGTCTTGCGCTAACCGGATCTCTTGCATTCGATGCAGTAAGTCAGTGCCTTTTCCACTGGTTTCAAGGCTGAAGCGATTGAAGCCGTCAATATGCTGTGTAGTTTTGCGAGACCAAAGCTTTTCAAAAAAAGGTTGTGCGCTGGTTGAGAATGCCATAACCGGTCAGCGGTTAATGTTTGCAGGGATTCAGTCATCTGACCCTACCGGTACCCAACCTTTCTCGTGGCCTGTCCAACTCACTAATCCAAAGTAACATGTTTCAATTTGTTTCATCTTTATCTCAAACAGGTACATGTTTTGGCGCGGGCTTACCATAGGCTGGCGTATGAGCAGGGAAAGAAGTTTGCCGACAATGGAGATGCGGCCTTCAGCTTAATATTGCAGTCGAATTTTCAGGGAATTGGTGGACAAGTCCTCTTCGATGCAAATGGTGACACTGTTTTGGCAAAACGTCGCACGATTCAGCTCCGAAGCGACCCATCACTGGTACTGTGAATTGGTTGTCGACCACGTGTCATGCTTGCAATGCTTGACTCATTGAGATTGCATGCTAATGGATTGACTCATCCCTCGAAATTATATTGAAATATTAAACTAGGGTCCAACCGATGCAAGCAAATTTTATGTGGCCGAATGGGGGTTGGCCACACAAGATTTACTTGGTGTGCCTATGCTCGAGGTAAGCAATCATTGCTTTCATTCGTAAATTATTTCTGGGAGCTTGGCTGTCATGCAGTGATAAAACTTATAACCGTCAGCGGCCACTAAGAGAAACTGTGCAACTGAATGACCTTGCGCAGGGCGTTTCAATTGGGACAGATTCGCGCGGATGGGTGGGAATGCAATGGAACGGCTTTCATAATGACACGCCCAAGGGATGTGAGTACAAGCCAATCATCATGGCCATAACACTGTTGATATGCACAGCTCTGTAGGTCCAATGGCCATCGGCAACTGTCATCGTGATCGGCACTCATTTGCTTGTTAGCCAGCTCCACAATGTGCAGAGTATTTAGTTCTAGATGGCAGCGCATGTGATCGGGAATAGCATTTAAGCTTTATCAATTGACGGTGTAATATAACCTCCTTAACCTGGCGTACATAACACAGTCTCGTGCAGCGCAGCCATGCGCTGTTCCTCGTGTGTCGGGCCGAACAAGTGCGGCTGTGTATGTGAACACGGTGTCTGTACACCGGACGGGGCTTGTCAGTGTGATTTTGGATACAGCGGTGCGATATGCAGCGTGTATGTCGGCGTGGCCTCGGGATCATCCGGGGTTTCGGGGGGGATCGTAGCGGTCATCGCTGTTTTGCCAACAGTGGCGATGATTTTCGGTGTGGGATTTCTGATGATCCGCTTTCTTGCGTCCCGAAAAAGACTCGAGGTCTTGCAAAAGAACGTCATTGAATTGGCGGACATACAAATCCATGACGAGATTGCGAGTGGAAGCTTCGGGACTGTTTACCGAGGACAGTGTGGGTACAAAAGTGGAGTGCTGCATTTAATGCTTTCGCCACTTGCTCAGACTGCATTATAATAACTGACATATCACATTCTACACGCCCATGATGTGTCACTCCCATTCCACATTGCACTAACCCCTCTGCGGCACTCAGGGCACGGCCTTCCTGTTGCGCTCAAAGTGCTTCATGTCTCGCTCGAGACCGAGGAGCCGAGTGGGCGCCTGTTCAGCGGTTATGGAGGGAGCATGGACACTAGCAGCCATATCCCAGCACGATCGGAGACCCTGATGATGTCGGCAGGGAGCGCTATTATGAGGATGCGGAATTTGAAATCTGCCATTTTGAGCTCGTTTTTGTCCGAAAGTTCGGTCAAAAGAAATGGGACCGCATCTGCAATTGCTGAACTCAAGGCTGAGGCGTGTGTTATGTGGTAGGTTGAAGTGCCATCACAGCAGTGTGTCCATGCCAGTGTATTTGCATGCCAGTGTATTTGCATGCCAGACGAGTGTATTTGCATGCTAGTGTATTGGCATGCCAGTGTATTGAAGCTGCGTCCCGGCCGACAGAGTCAGGAAGAGTCCAATTTAGGCAATTACTGTTTGTACTGAGCTGAACATTCCAAGCCAGACTGTGATAGTGTCGCACTCAGTCTATCTCGACTGTGCCGGCATATCAGCTCTCGTCTGATGACCAGCGGTAGGCGGCATGTGTTAACCGTCACCGACTATGCATGTGATATTGAACTCGGCTAATGGCCCCATCGCAATTGATGGCCCTTTTGCTTTGGACGCACATTCATCGGTTTCTTGATTGTTTCTGCGTGTGACGGTTGCAAGTAACGTTGCCGGCTGTGGGCAGGCCGACTGGTGATGTTAGCTCAAAAGACATTCGTACCTGTGAAAATACCTCTTATATATAAGTGACTATGACTTTTCAGTTTGGCGCACCTGGCTGAGTGCGATGCCTTCATTGGCTTCACTTGTTCCTCGCTGATTTCTGGACTTGTCGATTTCCACAGCTTACTTCGGCACCCAAATGTCGTCATGTATTTGGGCTGCGTGGAAAGACCTCATTTCGCAATCGTGCAAGAAGTGAGTGCAGTTTTGCAAGCCTGCAAATTTATATGGTGTCATTACATTGCTAATGGCGGGTGCATTTATTTTGACAGACTGATGAATGAGTGCGTTAGACCTCCATCCTGTATTGCCTAAACTGTGTGACTGAGTGTCCGCAACCGAGGATATATTGCTCATTCGCATGTACCCTGTCTATGGCCTTATACATGCCCGTGCGTGACGACATGACAGTATATGAGCAACGGAAGCCTTATGAACTATCTCGCCAAGACCCAAGACATTCCATTTCCAATGCGATTGAAAATTGCAGTGTGAGTCATTCCGGTCTCGACTGGACATTATCAGTCTCAGAAATGTCATTTGAGATTTTGTGGCGCACATTAATTTTAATTTAACTGAACAACACAAACTGCAGTGGCATGAGTAGAATTAACTGATTTACACTGCAATGCGTGTTCATCTTTATTTCGTGCACGGCAGACATGTATGTGCTGGGATGCTGTACCTCCATACCCTTGACCCTCCGCTGCTTCATCGTGATCTGAAGAGCCCCAATATTCTGGTGAGGCAATCATGACAAGGAGTGCCTGGATTTTTGTATCCGACAGTCGGGCACTGCCAGTGGCATCAACAATAACCACTTACTATTGCCTTGATGTTCTTTATGCCGAGTGCTCTATTCATCCCCACATGGGATGGCACAACCTTTTGTTTATTTGCAATCACCTGCCGGTCGGGCCCGCCAATTGCATTCCAACTGCAGTATCATCTGATGTCAGTGAAGTCTAGAAAGCACACAACTTAGTTTATCTCATATGTAGACCTAATTGTGGCATAATTTGATATGATATTGTCAATTCATATTGCCCACATTTGTAGCCCCACATCAACTCTAATGTTTTCTTTTCATGAATCATGCCGTGGTCCCATGTTCCTCACACCACTTTGCTGAATTGGCCTTGCATCCTCCCTGCTTGGGCCAACATAATAGCTTGACGGTGGGTATGGTATAAACTTGACTGGCAATATGATATCATCTATCAATAGTTTTCAACATTATTATATGATCGTTATGATCATGACAAGTGTTCAAACTGTAACTAGCAGTACAGCAGTGGTCATCTGATTTGGTCTTACTATTATGTTGGATCTTCACAGCACTATTGAAGTGCTACTTATATCAGTTTCATTCTTCTTTTCTTTTATTTTTTTCCTCAACTGTCCAAAGACAACTTGGTTGCAAAGGTCTCCGACTTCGGGTTATCTCAATACAGCTCAGATCGACGCTTTAAAGCATCTGGTCAGGCTCAGGCTGACTTACAAATAAGCCCCGTACACACAACCGGAGAGACCTGTTCGAATCCCGAGGCAATGGAGACTGTTAGTGACGCCGGCGAGGATTTCAACACACACGGACAAGATGTTGAGGGAAACCGGCACATTGTTGGTAGCCTGCTATGGATGGGCCCGGAGGTGCTGATGGGGGAGGGAAATACCCGGGCATCAGGTGGGTTGGCACCGTGTGTGTATGTAGTTGGCATGTGCGGCTAGTATCCTTTTAATTCTCATTTGTTACACTGTTTCGTGAACCGTCTGCAAGGACACTTGAATTGTGAGGCAGTGCCGGCCTGACCCCCTTGACTGTCTGCACGTACACTGTGCATTCACTGATGCTGTGATTTATATTTGGCCGGCATATGTTGAAGGGGTGGGCCCATGCAGGTTTTCTTGCAACTGTGTTGATACTGCTCTTCCTGTGGGCTGTGGAGAGACGTTTTTGTTCACCGAGTGCTGGCAATTTGTTTTTTAGTCTGGTGTTTAATTGGTTGATCATACTGATTTTTAACACATGACACTTGACATGTCTGTTGAACCTCAATGCAATGCCATTTGCACCTCAACTTCTTGCCTGTCACTTCAGATGTATACGCCATGGGAATCATTCTCTGGGAGCTCCTCACGCAGGAAATGCCGTACAGCCATCTAAAGAATGAGACACACTCATTCCTACTTGCACAGGTCGTTTTGCAAGGTGAGACTTAGTCTTTTGAAACAGAAGTTCTGTATTGAAATTATGCCAGTCAAGACAGTCACTCCAAATAGTCGGTGACTGTGTTGCCTTGTCCCCACCAAGCGTTTCTGATTATACCCATGCAGCGGTACGCGTAAATTAGTTAATCCCTTCCTATTACTTGCAAGCTTATGCATCAATCAGTTAGTGCATATTATAATGCCGGCGCTATAATTGGCCACTCCGTGATCCCATATTGTGTGCACAGATCTTCGGCCACTCATCCCCGACAAGCTCCACGAGATGACTCCGGCAGAATACATCCGTCTCATGCGCGAATGCTGGGACCATCGGCCGCACTCTCGACCTTCATTTGAATCCATTCAGCAGCGGCTGCAGGCGCTTACTCGTCCACCATTGACTGTGGAACCGCTGGTCCTCCCGCGTCTATTACTACAAGACACAGTAGCCAAGGTGAACAGCAGAGTGGCACTTGGGCGTCGCATCCAGTCGCGAATGAGCCTACTACCTGCTGTGACCAGCGGTGGCAGTACTAGTGGTGCACCCGCGAGCCTCTCACCGACTATCATCACATCCCGCTTGATTTCCCACAAAGTGCACCCAACACATCAATGTCCCAATCGTGACCTAATACCCAATTGAGTGTTGGATGCCTTACGACTGTAATCAACGTGTATGCTGAACGACTAAACAGTTATCCGTTACTCTGAAACACGAACACTCTGAGACACAACACTGTTCGGGATATACTCGACCAGTTTTTATCAGCTTAGCACAGGGGGAGTGCATTACCCTCCGCGCCGTTGGGAGAGTTGGGCCAACGCCGGCCGGCAGTGGTTCCATCTACACAGCCGCCACGCAGAGTGCGAGGGCGGGCGAGAACATTGCGTGTTGCCCTCAGCTGTGCGAATGATCTCGGCAAAGCGAGGAATTGCTCCTTTGTCGGTTCATTCTGAGCATCAGCATCAGGGGCGCCGGCATATATAACCTTAAGTGCCGGCCGCCTCCACGGCAGCGCCTGTAGCATAGAACAGAATACTGGGCCGGCCGGCCGTTAGGGTTATAATAGCCAACCCTTAACTTAACTTAACTAACCGGCCAGAATAGGAAACCAATAAAATTATGGAGCTGATCTGAGCGGTGCCGGCCGTTGGCAACCCTGACATATTACACTACTTCAGTAACAGCCAGTTGATTTACGGCTCCCATCCGTTGCCGGAAAGGCTGATGCGGTGCGCTGCGCTTCCGTTTGGCCATGTTAGCAGTTTAGTCAAGACCTTTCAAACCAGCCAACCCAACAATGATACAGTTTTGTTCGTCTGGACGTATCGAAACTTAGAACCATCACCGATTATATTAGGTCACAAGCCTGAATCATGACGACGCGAATGTTTAACAAACGTGTTCACGAGGGACCCATGCCCTCGACAATGGCAGCCATCTCATCGTTTGGATTACTCTTTCGCAAGTCACCAATCACTCCGTTCCTGTCCGCGACAGTCTTATTCTGGCTCGCCTTCCACTTGCCGAGCAGGTTATCGATCGTTATCTCAACGCCGACAATGGCGATGAGCATCGTTTCGACATATGCCGGCGGTGCATCCGTGACTTCCCACGGGTGCTGACGCGAGGCCTCGTGGACTTCTGTTAACCGCGTTACGATTTCGCGCAGTCGTTCCCTGTCGTGGAAGAATTTCGGCGTGCCGTGAGCGTGAACGACGACGTAATTCCAAGTCGGGACGGCCTTTCCGCTCTCGAGTTTGCTCGGGTACATGGAAGGAGAAATGTATGCATCGGGCCCCTGAAATACGAACACAGACTTAGTCGCTCGCTTCCATACCGTATTAGCCTTTGCAACGTGACCGACCAGAGTGCCGAGCGGCCCCGCCTGTCTGTCGATCATCAATGGGATATGATTCACAATAATGTCGCCATCTTCTCCGACGCACGCCCAAGTTGCAAACGGATGTGACTCTATGAGACCGTGCATCTTCGCCACGTCCGTCTCCTCAAAGTGGCGTGGTATGTATGTCTGACTCATGATGTTGAAACTTCCTTGAAAGCCAGTACGGTGCCGGCGGTTAAAATCCGTCGAACCCGGGCTCAAAGACAGTTCGCCGGCGTACGGAGCTCGAGTAACGGATTGGGATGTCACTTTCTCAATATTCAGCACATCTACCGAGAGCATTCATGCCGTACAAGATATTCTTCTCTCAAAGTCTAGCAATATTATGAAGAGCCGCAGTTTACTATGGGCACGATGCCGTTTGTCCGTACGATGAAGTTACAACGTGACATCATGATCAAGAGCAGTGCCGAGACTTACAGATTGCCGATGCCGGCCACGTATCCGCATCCGGGGTAGTCTGCAATTGTTACACACGGGTACTGTTGGCAGGCGTTCATCTTGGATGTTGTCTGTGTGAAATGCTTTCAACTCTAATCTGCCTACATCGGCCGGTAGCATTGTATGACTTGCAGTCCGTGTTTTGTACCCAATGCAGCCGTCTGCCTCGCCACTTTAGTAGTATCCGCCAGTATCTCAAATGATGCTGCATGAACGGACCGGCGGAACCGGCTAATATTTAATTTTCGGTCAGTTCGGTGTGTCTGGTGGCCTTTGAATCGAGAGACGATAAAACCGACATGACCCAGTATGCCAGCTTCCTTAGGGATTTGCAGACGTGCAATGTTTTCACGGTTGAAGCAAGGCGAGGTTTGTACGTGTAAGTTGTGATCTTTGTTTTGCGGCTGTGTGTTTGTCCCTATGCTTTATGTTTGTGTTTTTTGTGTTTGTCTTGTGCTTTGTCTTTGTGTTTGTCTTTATTGTGCTTTGTCTGTGTTTGTCTTGTGCTTTATCTTTGTGTTTGTCTTGTGCTTTATCTTTGTGTTTGTCTTGTGCTTTGTCTGTGTTTGTTTTGTGCTTTGTCTGTGTTTGTTTTGTGCTTTATCTTTGTGTTTGTCTTGTGCTTTATCTTTGTGTTTGTCTTGTGCTTTATCTTTGTGTTTGTCTTGTGCTTTATCTGTGTTTGTCTTTAGTTGTGCTTTGTCTTTATGTTCGTCTTGGTGCTTTGTCTTTGTGTTTGTCTTGTGCTTTATCTGTGTTTGTCTTTAATTGTGCTTTGTCTTTGTATTTGTCTTGGTGCTTT
>CALSCR010000268.1:0-16982 GCA_943704495.1 Pigoraptor chileana
GCTCGCGTTTGCTCAGAAAAAGGGGTTCTATCCGTTGGTTGCATCACTCAATGTCGTTTACACGGCATCTCTGCCTCCATTCGCACGATACACTGTAAAAAGCAGCCTTGCAGGATGGGACGACCGATGGGTGTAAGTTCACGCATCATCTGCTTTCTAACCTACTTGGGTGCACTACTCTTCGAATTGAAAATTTGAATTCGAATGGATATTTGTGTCTCGGCCGCACGTGCCTCACAAACGACCCTTTGCGTTTCTCCTGTGCAGGTATATTGTGCAGCAAATAACATACAAGGACAAGGTGTGCACGCAGGCGCTCATTAAGGGCATCTTCCGCACCAAGGCTGGAAAGACTGCGAATCCGTGCGAAGTACTGAAGGAGTTTGGGGCGGACCTGCACCATCCGCTCATACCAGAGTACATTGCACATCACCGCATGGGAGAGGAGACGTTTCGCAAGGCGACGAAGGTTGAGATGCCCAATGTGCGAAACCACCGGCATCACGTGGGAGTGAGTGCCCACGCAAAGCTGGCATCCCAGTAATCCTGTCACGGGCATTCTTTTTTACCACTGAGGTGCCACTAAACATTCCTTAATATGGTGATTGTGCGCCGTAGTATGCTTATTTAGGCACAATTTGGGTTCAATGTGACTCACCCTTCGGGTAAACCGGCGCAAAACTGTTCACTTTTGCCGTTGAGAAACAATTGCAGATGATTGGCACGTAGATGCACAAAGTGCAGCCACGAGAAGCTACTACATTTGTAGCCATTTTTTATTTTACGGAATGGAATCGCGAACTTATGACTGGTTATCGATTTTAAATCGGATGATGGAATCGACATGAGAGGCACAGGTTGCACATCGTTGTTTGGTCGCACGTGTTTGTCTCTGCGCACCAACAGAGTGATCAAGAACGTAACAGTAATTGCGCACACTTTTCGTGCGACCATATTTCAACAGCGAGAAGTCGCTTCATCGGGTTGGAGTATTACCAAGGCATCCACCACGTGCCTCGTATCTGCACGTTCCATCGTGTCTTCGGCCCATGTATTGACAACATCCAACGGACAGCACAACGGAACTACACCCAACATCACAGACGACGTCACGAAAGACAAGATGGCAAATGATGCCGCAGAGGCTGCACGCGAGGAACGACTCGCAATGATAATGCAACAGATGTTTGGCGGCGGCGGCGCAAGTGGCCCGCCTGGGATGACGAGGGTACATGTCCCACGCGCACGCAGCCTGTGTCGTTTACCATCCCATCCGCATCGTTCGCTGTGCATCTTACGTTCACTGACCGTTCTTCTCGCCGCCATTGTCGCCGCTTGTTGTGTGGATGCGTGCGCCGCCGTGCAGGATCCGAGGGCTGCGGGGCCTATTGTGAAACCGACGGAAAGTGTGTGTGCGGAACTGCGACCACCCCCGGATGCCATTAGTCTGCCCCGAAAGGTTTGTGTCCTTATTTCTCCTCAACTCGCTCTTCTAACGCGCTTTGCCATAACAATAATCATTATCGTTTTCAATCTTTTCGAACCGGTGACTTGCTTATCTGATTCACTCCCCACCCGTCCCCCGCGTCCCTGTGGCCCTACGCAGTTGACAGCGATGAATTTCGACAACACGTTTGTGCGCCAACTCCCTGGTGACGGAATCACCGAGAACTACGTGCGCCAAGTGCGCGGCGTATGCTTTTCTCGAGTGGAGACGGCTCCAATGCAGGACGCTCGCCTCCTTCATGCAAGCGAAGATGCGGCGGCCCTCATTGACCTCGACAAGACCGAGTTTGGCAATGCCGAGTTCGCAGAGTACTTTTCTGGAAACAAAAGGCTTCCCGGTGGCGAATCGTGGGCACACACGTATGCGGGGCACCAATTCGGGTCATGGGCGGGACAGCTTGGGGACGGGCGTGCGATAAGGTGTGTTCGGTCATTCGGCTGGTTTGCATACTTTGTTTGGTGGTATTGTTCTGCATGCTTTCGCGAATTTCAGGAGTATTTTTGATCATTTTAAGGCCTCTTAACTCAACGCACAACATCTGCCGATGTGTGCGATGTGCAGCCTGGGTGAGGTCGTGAACGGGCGTGGGGAGCGGTGGGAGCTTCAGCTGAAGGGCGCGGGGAAGACGCCATATTCACGTTTTGCTGATGGTCGCGCAGTGCTGCGGTCGTCCATTCGCGAGTACCTGTGCTCCGAGGCCATGCGTGCGCTGGGTGTGCCCACTTCCAGGGCTCTCTCTCTTGTCGGTGGATCCGACAGGGTGGTGGGTTGTCTCTGTGTGCCACTGTGCGTCCCTGTACGGGTTTGGTTGGTCTGTGTGGATAGCGGGCTGTGACTGATAACTGCACACTGTGCGTCCCTGTGCGTTTGGTTGGTCTGTGTGGATGGCGGGCTGTGACTGATAACTGCAACTATGTGTCTGTCCGAACAGAGCTGTGCGGTTCCACTTGCACGATTCTCACAAGCTACTTTATGCATTGTGTACATGCACTCGCCTGTTATCACGTCCATAATGTTGCGTATTACGCTGACTTTGAATCCTACATCCATCTATTTTCCAAAACTATTCCAATCTCTCGTGTCTTCACTCGTCAGATACGAGAGGAAATAGAGACGGCGGCCGTTGTGTGTCGCATGGCGCCGTCGTGGGTTCGCTTCGGGTCCTTCCAGCATCAGTTTCACTTCAAACGCCACGAATCCCTCAAACAGCTTGCCGATTATGTGATGAGGCACCATTTTGGCGGGAAATGCGACGCCGCCGGAAACATCGAGTGGACCCAGCAAGACGCGTATGCAGTCTCAGCGCCCGATAGTCTGAAGGCATTGGAAAGTCCGTATACAAAAATGCTCCGGGAGGTCACCATCAGAACTGCACGCGCGATAGCGCACTGGCAGGCGGTGTGTATACATAAGTGTGTGCTTGCGCGTACGTTTGCGTATGCGTACAATGCGTGTGTGTGTGCGTGTGTTCTTCACTGACTTTCTCTGGAGTCTATACTTGCTTTCTGGGTGATGCAATTCGTCCGTGTTTCCTCGGACACACAATGTTTGTCGTGGGACTATTTTCGTCCTTTTTTTTTGGTTGGTTACTTAGCCCACAATCAGACTGTGAATTATTTCAGCAAACACTTGGTTGTGTGCGTATCAATCGTGTGTCGTGGTGCATTGCCATTATTCTCTTTGCTAATTGTTCACGCAACCCCTTTCTTCACTCATTTTGGTGTATGCTTCCTCCGCAAAAACAGGTTGGCTTCGTGCACGGTGTCATGAACACCGATAATCTCTCTATTCTTGGCCTGACTATTGGTGGGTCATCGCAATTTAAACATGTGTCGTAGCTGTCGTCATCCGATCATTGTATGGTGGTAAACGACAGACCATATTCGGACGATTCGAGTAGTTGAGCAACATATTGTTGTTGTCCATTGCTATTTGAACGTATGGGAGTCGGTGCTTCCCAACAAAGCACGCACGTGACCATCGCGTGGCATCCCATTTTGGCACTCTGCAGATTACGGGCCATTTGGATTCATCGATGCATTTGACCCGGATGCTGTGAGTATAGGAGTGTGTGTGTGAAGTATGTGCGGTTTTGCTTTCACGAGCAGTGGGGATGCAACATCTCGCCTGTACAGCACGTTCGTCCTCTCTTCCCCTTCAAAGATATCTAATGTTCTCAATTTCCTGTTTGTGTTTGTGTTACACCTTTTCAAGCCCAGTATCCATTTGCATGTGTTCACACTGAACGAATCGCAGTAATTTTTTATATCACTCCACAAATTGATTTCAAATCCATGTCACGTACACTCTCCAGGTGATCAACCACTCTGACGAGACGGGCCACTACTCGTATCAGCGCCAGCCTGCAATCGGTGCATGGAACCTGGAGCAGCTTGCGGTGACCTTCACTCCCCTCGTCGGCGACGACAGTGAAATCGAAAGTGCGATCGGCGTCTATTGGGACGCCTTCAATTCGCACTACATGTCCCTCATGCGCGCCAAACTCGGCCTGCGCGTGCCACGTGACGACGACGCAAAGCTAGTGACTTCTGCGCTTGAAATGCTTGCAACGCACAAGGTGGACTACACGCTTTTCTTCCGTCTCCTTAGCAACGCCCCCGCTGCACCGGCAGGCACCGGCGACGGCGATGACTTTGCCTTGGGTATGGCTCCTGCCGACGCCCATCCAGTCGACACCCATACAGAGCACGGTGTAATCTCCGCACGTGGCACGTGTGGAACTGGCGGGGCTTCTCGGTTCGGTGGCTGCGACGCCGCCAATGGGCAGGACGGTCAGTCGTCAGCCTCGCATTCGACAGGCACTGCGTTCGTTCCCCGCTCCGTGTCGCAATTATTTCCGGACACCGCATCTGCAAGGGGTGATCTTGCATCGTGGCTCGCAGCGTATCGTGAACGCATTGCTGTTGATGGCGCCGATTCGCACTCTGCACGCAAGGCGCGCATGGACTCGGCAAACCCAAAGTACATTCTCCGCAACTGGATGGCCGAGGAGGTGATCCGCCGTACAAAGGCGGGCGACGTTGATGCCGTCGCGGAGATGCATGCGATTCTTGTGCGTCCGTACGACGAGCACGCCGAGATGGAGGCGCGTGGATATGCGTCTCCCGCGCCTGTGTGGGCTCGTGGCATTGCGGTCAGCTGCTCATCTTGAGTGGCTGATTGATTGCACATCCTTGCGTTTCACTGTGTAAATCATGGCAGTGTTAATTTTCTTCTCATGTTTCTGTTAGTAACTTTGAATAAAGGGGCACCATTGAAAACAACATAAACGCCCGGCACTTTTGCCAGGGGTTGAGTAACCACCCGCGTGACCAAAGAGAAGGACAATTAACCACGTGCTTACTTTGTTTGGCCGACAGTACCGTATGTGAGGACTTGTGGTGCGATCTGCCGCCATGATATGCTGTCATCTGTACCTGATGTAACTGATGTGGAGTGCAGTTCCCATCATCCGGGGGAGCAATCGGTTCCCGCCAAATTTTGAAACACCAGTTTTGCGCCTGTGACAGGTCTGACGAGTTACAGGATAATCGGACCAAAGTGGTGCGGTGAACTTGAACTCATAACTGAGACAGTCTTCAAAGTGTGCATCGTGTTCACATTTCCAAGAAGTTAAGCATTTGCATATCAGTGGGTGTTTTTCTCTCTGGCAATGCGTTGTGGAGTCCATAGGGACAGCCTAAGACACTGACTTGAATCCAACATCACAGTGGCACCGGACCACCGCAGGTGATGCGCCACACTTGACAGTGGTTTCCGGTGACAATTAGACAGAAACGCGGCGCTGTGGCTATTTGGTGGAATGCAAGTGGTAGTAACAGAAGAGAACAGTCGACTGCGCTTCTCTGATGCGATGCCGCGGCCAAATCATGAGCAATGACCCACTAGAGTACTTCCGTCGTTGTGAAAATGGATGCGACGCCGGGTGTTGTTCTTGTGCGTAACGCCTGCGAGCGTATGCTCGACGGTGAGCACGATGGAGTCGACTCGATTCGTACGGACGAATTCTACGCCGACGACGCACATGCCTCTGACCTCACGCTGGACGATCTCGCTTCTCTGTGGCTGGCAGGGGTCGATATTGCGCACATCTCATCCGCGGATGCCTCCAAAGGTGAGTCAAATTTATGCACACATTATTCACTGTATTTTGTTGGTTAGTTTTGTTAATCGAGGTGAAGCACTAGGTATGATGTGCTGCTAAAGCTCGCTAATATGTCTGCTTTCCTTGTCGGTCTTTCAATGTAGATGCTATGAGGCAAGCGGCCGATGGCGCAGTCGAAGGCAGCAGCGAATCGCATTTGAATGGAAGCGCGGGAATCGACGATGCAGAGACACAGTTGGGTGGCGCGCGGGCTCCAGCGCACGAAGAGAGCTGCGCCCATGTTGCTCGGGGTACCGATTCTGCAGAGACCGCGATAATTGCGCTTGTGTCGCCGCCGCCACCAAGACGTGCAGATGACCCCCTGCCATTCACATCGCCGCCCCTCTTCTCGCCAGAGTCTGCGCGCAAATATAACAACCAAAGCAACAACCAACACAACAGCCAACACAACAGTCAACACAACAACGCGCGCGAGGACGAATGCGCGGAAACCGAGTGTGACAGGGAACCGACATCGGCATCCATGCAGCCAATGACGGCACTTGCCTCGGCAGTGACGCCCACGCAGATGCCTGCAACACTGGTACTGCCGCCCACGACAGACTCGCCGTCCTATAGGCACGTTGGCATTCTTATGAAGACCCCTTGCAGCACACGGTCGGCAATGGGTGTGCGATCGGCGGGGCGGTCGGTGGCGTCGGTTACATCCACCGCGACGACTGTTGTTCTCGATAAGACTGACGACGATTCGCCTGAAAGGGTTGTTGGAATACTAGGCTGTGTGAATCCGAACAAGGATGCGGCCGGGGGGAATGGTGCGGCGGCTGCGTGGACGGCAGAGCGTGCAGTCGGCGGCTGGGCAGATGCATCCCCCGCCATGGTCGAACCCCGTCGTCGTGCTGTCGCGGGAAATATTTCCCACGTGGATTACGATGACGGCGCATCTCCTCCGCTGATATCTCCGCCTGAGGTATGCGATCAGCCTTGCTTTTCTCACTGCATGCCATTGTGTGCTTTGTTGTGTCATGAGTTTCTCGTATAGTTCTTCACTCAACACCGATATTGTTCATCAATCCATGTCATATTCAGGTTCACTCTGGAGGCATGTGTGCGCGCGTTGCATTCAGTGCAGTCGACCCGAATGAGAGCTTGTGCTCTCCCCCGTCCGGGATGGAGCGGATTATGGACAACATGTCGGATTTGGGCATGTTTGGTGACACTTTCGGGACGACGCAGGGGTCAGAGTCGCGATCACGTGCCGCGCAGAGTGCGGATTCGCACACAAAGGCCCGCTCTGAAACTGGAAATGAAGTTGCGTCATCGGGTGTTGGCATTGCAAAGAGCCTGCACGACACTTTTGCACTCGCAGCTGTCCCGGATGTGTCTGTCCGTGGACTGGAGGAGTCTGTCCGTGGACAAGCGGCACTTCCATCGGCGATGAATCCTTCTTCCGGCCGTTCTGGAGAGTCGCAGAGGCGCGACCGGCATACCGACGCTGAAGTAGAGACTGGGCTGAGTGGCGTCACCAATTTCGCCGTCACGGATCTACTCAGGTGCTCTCCTCCACTGTTCACGCAACGGACTTCGCAGCCTGTCATCAACGTGACCCACGCGTCAGTGGATGACGTCCTCGGAGCCCCGTCCGATCATTGCGGCGTAAACGAACAGCCCGTGTGTCCGCAAGCACAGCAAGGCAACACCAGCACTGGATCGACCATGTTTGGCGCGAGTGATTGCGACGACGTACTTTTGCTTGAAGGCCTGATGGATGTCGAAGTCGCCGCCTCTGGGACGATTACGGCGGGCAATAATTTTGAGACACTGTCACGTGACAAGCTGCTGTCAGAGGCCCGCGTGGAGTCCAATGGTGGTCGCCATGCTGCTGAGTCGACAGAATCGGCTCTCACAGGATCGGCACGCGCTATTATCGCCAAAGACCTGTCACGTGACTCGTCACCGACGCCTCCACAGTGTGACGGATTTCGAACTGCTGGTGGGGCGAAGGTTACGCTTTCGGAAGAGGCAGTACGCCGAGCAAAATCATTTTTCGATGACGAGGGCGCCATGGCTTTTGCGCCTGCAGCGACTGCAGGGCCAGAAGCGTTTCAAGGGTTCCGGACTGCTGGTGGGGCGAAGGTTACGCTTTCAGACGACGCAGTTCGCCGAGCAAAAGCGCTTTTCGACGAAGAGGGCGACGCAGCCGTTGCGCCCGCAGCGAATGCGGGGCCAGAAGCGTTTCAAGGGTTCCGGACTGCTGGTGGGGCGAAGGTTGCGCTTTCGGAAGAAGCAGTACGCCGAGCAAAAGCGCTTTTCGGTGACGAGGGCGACGCAGCCGTTGCGCCTGCAGCGACTAATGCGTTTCAAGGGTTTCGGACTGCTGGTGGGGCGAAGGTTACGCTTTCGGAAGATGCAGTACGCCGAGCAAAAGCGCTTTTCGACGACGAGGGCGACGCAGCCGTTGCGCCCGCAGCGAATGCGGGGCCAGAAGCATTTCAAGGGTTCCGGACTGCTGCTGGTGGGGCGAAGGTTGCGCTTTCGGAAAAAGCAGTACGCCGAGCAAAAGCGCTTTTCGATGACGAGGGCGACGCAGCCGTTGCGCCTGCAGCGACTAATGCGTTTCAAGGGTTTCGGACTGCTGGTGGGGCGAAGGTTACGCTTTCAGACGACGCAGTACGCCGAGCAAAAGCGCTTTTCGACGACGAGGGCGACGCAGCCGTTGCGCTCGCAGCGACTGATGCGTTTCAAGGGTTTCGGACTGCTGGTGGGGCGAAGGTTACGCTTTCGGAAGAGGCAGTACGCCGAGCAAAAGCGCTTTTCGATGACGAGGGCGCCGTAGCCGTTGCGCCTGCAGCGACTGCTGGGCCAGAAGCGTTTCAAGGGTTCCGGACTGCTGGTGGGGCGAAGGTTACGCTTTCAGACGAAGCAGTACGCCGAGCAAAAGCGCTTTTCGACGACGAGGGCGACGCAGCCGTTGCGCCTGTAGCGACTGCTGGGCTAGAAGCGTTTCAAGGGTTCCGGACTGCTGGTGGGGCGAAGGTTACGCTTTCAGACGAAGCAGTACGCCGAGCAAAAGCGCTTTTCGACGACGAGGGCGACGCAGCCGTTGCGCCTGTAGCGACTGCTGGGCTAGAAGCGTTTCAAGGGTTCCGGACTGCTGGTGGGGCGAAGGTTACGCTTTCAGACGAAGCAGTACGCCGAGCAAAAGCGCTTTTCGACGACGAGGGCGACGCAGCCGTTGCGCCTGTAGCGACTGCTGGGCTAGAAGCGTTTCAAGGGTTCCGGACTGCTGGTGGGGCGAAGGTTACGCTTTCAGACGAAGCAGTACGCCGAGCAAAAGCGCTTTTTGATGACGAGGGCGACGCAGCCGTTGCGCCCGCAGCGACTGAAGCGTTTCAAGGGTTCCGGACTGCTGGTGGGGTGAAGGTTACGCTTTCGGAAGAGGCAGTACGCCGAGCAAAGATTGTATTTGATGACGATCCTTCGGCGAATCCGCAAACCAAAGCAGAGACGGACGCAACCAACACAATGGGAACGGAAGGGACTCGAAGGGCAGCTGTTTCTGGAGCGGCCACAAAAGCCTCTGGGAACTCCACAGCGCTTAACGCATCCGCCGGATCATTACGAGATGCAACGACGCTGCCAATGGCCGCGAGTCCGTCGGCGTCAGCGCCCGTGCGTGTGCCCCTTGTATTTCAGACGCGGAATCGCCCGTCGTGCGATGCAGCGCCGCCCACTCCAGGTCACTTCATGCCGCCGTCGGCTGGAGTCGGCCGGTTTAAGCCTCACGTGAGTCCGCTGACGCCCGCGCACACCCTCCACGCGCCGGTTCCCGCAATGCAAGGTGTTCAAGGGAGCGCGAGGAAGCGGCCAGCCACCACCGGACCTGAGACACACACTGAATTCAAGACACCATTCAAGAAGCCCCGTATGAACGTTGTGACAAGACCGACGCCAACTGCAACGCCCGTCACTCTTCCTGCAGGTGTCTCACCAGCACAGAGCAATCACGCGGTCGCGAGCAAGTCTGTCGCGAGTGCTTTTTCCATGATTGCCGATGGTCCGCGGCAGTCACTGCGTGAATACGTCGGGGGACTGCCGCCGCAGACTGGCGCGTCGAGGGAGCAGCTGCGGTCGATGTCCGTCTCTGTCTTTGCGTTTGACATCAACCCACTCACTGCGGGAGAGTATCGCATGCCCCATGTCATGTCGCAGTCCGACACCCTCAGCAGCCTCATTGAGCCAGGCGCGGACGGTCTAGTCGGTGCAGACGAGTACATCGTTGCGCTTGGTCGGTGCCCGGGGGTGAACACCGCACACGTAGCGCGGCCGTGGGTTGTGAACCACTTGCGATGGATCCTGTGGAAGCTTGCGTGTTCGGAGGTCTCTCATCCAGAGATGTTTGCTGGCAAACGTCTCCAGACAGCGGTGGTGTTGCGACAACTACTGTACAGGTATGAGCGAGAGGTGAACTTGGGCCACAGACCGGTACTGAGGAAGCTGTACGAAAGAGACGAGGCCCCTGGGCGTGTGATGGTGCTGTGTGTGTCGCGCATTGATGAGCCAGGGAAGGTACGACTGACCGACGGGTGGTACGAAATGCCGGCGGTACTAGATGCGCCTCTCGCTGAGCGTGTGTCTGCGGGAGCAATCGTCGTTGGAACGAAGCTGTTCGTTGGAGGCGCAACTTTGTCCGAGGGCGAGCCAGTGCCGCCACTTGAAGCCTCGGAAGATATTGTGCTTCGCCTTCACTGCAACGGCACGCGGCGCGCACGATGGGACACCCGACTCGGTCTGCGTGGATTCGGCAGCCTGCACGTACCGTTGTCAAGTGTGTCGCCCGGCGGTGGAGTCGTCGGCTGTCTCCGCCTTGTTGTTGTTCGCAAGTACCCGGTGCAGTTCATGGAAGTGCTGGGAGGAAATGACGCAAAGCTTGCAGAGAAGGAGAAGATTGTGCGAAACCAACGGGCGGAGGAGCGTGCTGTGCTGCGAGTCGAAGACGCGCGACGACATCGAATGGAGGCGCATTTTGGCGCGCTGGGAAGCGCCGAAAGAATAGAAGGTAGCGCTGCGACAGAGTCGGCTGCTTTTCCGGAGGACGCTGTGGCGCGCAACATCACCACATTTTTCCGGGTGCGCGCCATCGACGTGGGTGCTGTTGACGGCACTGCTAATGGGGACCGCCCAGCCGAGTGCGTTCTCACTATCTGGCGTCCGAGTGACGGATTGGAGGAACTGATGCAGGAAGGGAGGAAGATACGCGTGCATGCGTGCTCTCCATCCCGCAGCGCTGTCCAGAGGCCCTTCCACAAGGGACACGGCAGTGTGCTTCAGTTGTCGACATTGCGCAACACAATGTTTGCCGACCTGCACGCAACTCCCGCGGCCAAAGCAGGGAGCATGGAATTGCCACTTTCTTTGCGACGCCGGTGCACTTCGTTTGGAAGCATTATCGATGCAAGTCCGGCTCAACTCGCCGCGTTTACGTCGGGCTGTGAAGGAGAATTTGATGGCGTTGGCATTGTTGTAGGGTTTGGTGATGCAGGGACAGACAGGCACTCACAGCCGCTCTTTATTGCGGACCTGCACGGGAATGTTCTCTGCGTTGAGTGCATGGGCGGCATGAAGCACCTCGCCATCGACGACTTCTGCAAGCCTAGAACCCGCGTCGCATTCTTCAACGTGCAATATGTGGGCCGCGATGTGGCGAAGCGGCTCGTAAGTGCGGTGGCCAATGAGCAGTCCGTCGTCTCGCTGAGTCCCCGCCATCCCCACCTGCGCCATGCACTCGAAGTCATGGGCAGTGCACTCGGTGTGTGCGACGCGCACTCTGTCGACGCTTTCCTTGCCGCGATGGAAGCCCGCGTCGCAGCTCTCTTTGCGGGTGGAGTGCTCGAGGGATATCCGCCGGCGCTGATTCCAATCCGAGTGTCAGACATGGCGCCGATGGAGGGGGTCGTCTCAATTGCCGCCGCCGGTTTTGTGAGACCGTTGGGCTCTGGCGGTATCCTCGTGTCTCCTGTTACACATGAGGCGCTTGCTGGTGCGTGTTACATTCACGTGCGCGCGACTGGCCTGACCGAGGAACCGCTATCAGAAGCCCCTATCGTCTCTGCCGTTTATGCAGTTGCAGACGATGGACTCCATCGGCGCCCCGTCCGTGCTTCCGGGAGTAACGCGGTGGGGCTGTTTGAGTGTCTTATGACGCCTTTGCCGCCTTGGATGCGCGACTTTGTGGGGACGGGGCGCCTCTCCACGGTCACCTCCGGTCACCGTGGTTGCCGTGGTGATGCAATTTCATGTGGAGAGGAACCTGCGGTGAATGAAGATACTGCGGAGACTGCAACGACGCGGCGGGTGGATGAGCGGGCTGCTGTGTTTGCGCGCATTTTTGAAACGCTCCGATCGGAGGCGTCGATTATTGCGCATGCAGTGGCCTTTGCTGTAACCGACGATACTGACGACGGCGGGGTGTGTGAGTGTGATGCATGTGCGCGCGTGCGGGTGGTCCCTGATAAGGTGCCGTTTAGCAGGGAGGAGTGGCGCCTGTTTGAAAGTGGCGTGAAAGCGGCAGTGTGCGGAAAGAATGTCAAGGTATGTGCCATTTCAGTACCATGCATGTGTGGCCTTCGTGGTGTCACTTGCGTACGTGTGCACATCCGTATCAATTGCTTGCAGACATTGGACGATCTTTCTTTCATTGGGCCCGAGGCTGGAATTGCTAATACATTAATTAACCATTTTTATTTGATTGTGTTGCAAACGCAGATGTCACTCGCTCGACCGACGTCGTCTCTTACTTCGATGGCTTCACAGTGTGTGGAACAACTGTGCGAAGTCAGCAATGTTGCTCGCGCGTAATGGGACGTCGCCCTGCGCTGGCGTGCGTGGGGGGTCAGGTGGTTTTAGACGGAGTGACGTCGGTGCCGGAACAAATTCTGGTTCTTCAACAGAAATGAAAATAAATGTTCGACAAAGTTAAATTGCGACGGTGAAGAACGTCGGTGACATTTTGTAGTGACTGCGTTCATACAATTTAATGACAGAGGTAGCCAAAGCGGCAGCAGCTGCTGTGCCATAATTCAGATTCACAGAACAGTGTGTCAAACTGAAGGTGTCTGATCGGAGAGGGCCGCGCACTGTCATGGCACTGGCACAGCGAGAGTGAGAGTGGGAGTGACGAAGGCAGAATGATGTTCATGGTATAGAGTCATTGATAAGAGGAATTCAAATAATATGTAACGGTGTGTCTATTCGAATCGGTGGGTGGTCTGCGTGACGCATGTCAATGAGTAGACGTGTGAATTACAAGGCGATACTGGCCACAAAGGACCACATTAATGACGGACAGTTCCGTCTATGACTACTATACTGTCACCCCTTGACTCGGAGGCCGGCACATGACAAAGATTACTGCACAGGCCGAGTACATACATTTTGTCAATTATTTACAGTAATACCGGATTGGGCTACTGCAGTGTTAATCAATACAAGTCATGTCTACCGTACAAATCATGGATAATGAGCCTCGATGGGCAAGCGATTGAAGTGCAATATATTTGTCCGGTTTTTTTAGTAATAACTAGAGTAGATGTGGGCCGACATGTCCACCCGGTTCATTTAATGACAAATGCGGTTTCATTAAATTCGTGCAGAGACTCGGACCCCGATCGTGGCAGTCTGATCACGACTGAGTAAAATAAGTGCGGGCACTCAATCGCCAGCTGAGGCGGGGCGCAGCTGAATCTTTAGTTATGGCTCACTGGCAGCGGCCGTCACGGGTTCCCGCCGTGGCAGTCACGCCGCAACAGTACACATATAATATAGTACGCGAGGTCGACCAAGCGAACAAGAATGGTCAGGACTGGCCGCTCACGCCGCCTCGGCCTGCTGTGCTGTCCGCGGCGGTTGGTACTTCTGAATCGGGCGTCAGTGCTCGCCCGGTGTGTTTGTCGGCTTGAGCAGTGACGATACTAGTACTCGGCGGCGGGTGAACGGTTCTCGAAAAGTACAGGTTCTTTGTGCTCTTGTTTGCCATCATCAGCACCTCCTTGAGATGCGGGCGTGGAATGAAATAGCAGTGGTCGAAGAAGTGAAAATGACGGAGATCCTGAAGCTTGGAAAGCGTTTCCGGCGGATAGATCTTGAATTCATTTTCATACGTGAGGTACACGCTGTACCCGAGATCGTAATATTTGTCGAGCGTTTCGGCGCCAGCGTCGTACGTGACGTTGAAGTCCCAAGGCCAACGGAGGTATGTGATCTCGGCCATAATGTTGTCGACGGAGTGTCGTTTGAGGATGGGAAGTAGCGCTCGAAAGACAATCGCCTCGGGTCCGTCAATGTCAAGTTTAAGAAACGCAACGTCCTCGGTGATGATGCTGCGCAGTGGGATAACGGGCGCAACGAACTCCTGCTTCCAGCGGTTCGCTTTAACGCCTCCTGGCACCCACAAATGGGTCAGTTTAAGCTCACCAGGCTCCTCCCCCACGGCCCCCTCGTGGACCAAAACGCTACCGTCGTCTGCCCATTTGTTCACATCCAGTGTGCCTCTGAAGAAGCGATTGAGTGGGACTTGCGGCTCGACAGTCTTCACGCGGCACTGCATTGCACGAAGAAAACTCGCAAACTGACCGATATTGGAGCCCAGGTCGATTGCAAGCGGCCATTCAGACTGTGGCGCTTGGGACGCGGGGTCGCACTTGCCCACGAGGCTCGTGAGCAGTGCGTCGACGACGTGCTTGTCGGCGTCTGCCTTCTCGAGATAGGTGCAGTCGGCAAACGAGCACGCACCGTAAAAGTCTGTCGCGACGATTCGGTGACTTGGAATATACTCGATGCCGTTTCGAACTGTCGAGATTACAGTGAGTGCAATTTCATCAAAAAGGGAAGTGCGGCGCGGCAGTCTTTGGACTGACCCGACTGTCGCAGGAGCGCCGGCCGCCGGACGTGTCGCACTACCGCCGGCATCGGCAGATACTGCTGCCGATTTTTGTGCATGTAGGGTAGCATTGATGATTCGAGCGCCCGAAGCAGCAACCGCAGCCTCGATTACAGCAGTTATGTCTGTTAAGTCACATTTCACAATAGGCACTTGCTCGCCACCGGCACGGCCGAAAATGGCACCGCCGTCGGCGGTATTACTGCCCGCATCGATATCGCCAGCGCCGATAAGGCGGTGTGTTCTGCACGCAGCCACCTGTGCTTCGGTTGTGGGAAGCCATGCTCCTTTGTCAGGCACGAGCACCAAAGCAAAGCCGACCATCAACCCACACACGCATCCCACAAATGCGGCCACACGAGGATGCAAACGCGGCAGAGACCACATTTTCTAATCACAGTTCGCGGAGGCCAGCATCTGCAGCAGTTTACAGTTCACTGCTTGTTCAGTGTCATGCATCGGTGAACATGCGGCTTCTTCACAATACAGTAAAGGCGCTGCAGATCAAGAAGCTTGTGCCAGTGCAGGCCGTCGGTCAGACTGCGGCGTGCCCACAGTGACGGCTGCCACTGTCACATCCATGATGCAGACTCTGCCCGGATGACCGGCAACTGCCAAATCCTGTCAGTGACGGCCGACCTTTCTTCACGTCGCCGCAAGCCCACATTTTTAATCCTTTAATTTCAGTATGCATTTTGTATGAGAGATTTTGAATTCTACGAGGTTGATATGAGAAAAAACTCAAAGACTTAAAGACACCGTTTGGCGAGATCTCGGATTGCTGGAATCTGTTCGATGATTTGTCGGAATTTAATCTTCATTGTGTAAAGAATATTTCCGACATACAAAATCGCATTCAATTAGGTCCCCGTACAATTGGTGAATGCGTAACATTTTCTGGAAACGTTGAGCGGTAACAGAAGTGACAAAAGTTGCCATAAAAACAACCATAAATGACTGAACGAATTTGCCCCGCCTTCAGTTTCCGCTCTGCAATAATATGTATAATCGTAACTACACTCATTCGCACAATGTGCATTCACAGTTTAATTAACAGCATGTCTACGATGCCAGTGACAGAGAAGGGAAAACGGCCACAGGTACCCAACAAGCACACACGGAATCTCATTTGCATTTGCCGTCACATGCGCAGACACGGCGGCGGTGGACAACGTTGCATCAACTCAGACTTAATGCGACTGCACACACCGAATATGCCGTACTGACAGTACAGCAGCACCCGCTGTCGGCAGACACCACCGGCAATGTCTATGACATTTTCTATGACATTGCCGTCTATGGCAATTTCTACTGCGAGGGCTCCGCGTGGGCGGCGGCGTTTGCGGCGGCAGTGGCAATGCTTTGGAGCTCGGCAAAGGTGCTTTCGAGGCACCGCTTGAGGTCCTTGTAACTGACGACCAGTATGGACTGCTCGTCGTGCGACATGAGGCAGATGCGCTCCGACACGCCGACGTCGAGCTGTGTGCATGCGCGTGGATGCAGGCATTCCGTTCCACAAGGGAAAAGGGAGGGGAGCGGGCGTTCAGGTGGACACAGGACAGTAAGCCTGGACATAAACGGCATCTGGGTGTGCATGTATGTGTATGTGTGTGTGCGTGTCGCAAAACAAGTACAAAGCGGGAAGAAGACTTAGCAGTATCGCCCAGCAGCAGACCTTATTCAAAGACTGCACCACATGACCGAGATCGATCCACGGCTCGCCGTTCTCGCCGACTTGGTGGAAGAGGTAATCGCGGAACAGTTTCAGGAGGTAGCGATCGCCGGTCTCTGCCCACGACGAGTCCATCAGGAACCTAAGATGCAACACACAATGCACAACACACAACACGCACGAATAAGTGAGTAGATAGAAAAGAAAGAAGCACATGGGCGGTTGGAAAGACCACTGATATAACACACTCTCAAAAAATGTGATGGATTAAAAACAGGGAGACAGCATCAATTGCAGCGTAAGCAATTGTTTGCCGTTGAAGTCCAAAATACACGCTTAAGACAGAGACACACAGACTCAGTGGTTGGTAAGGTGTGACAGTCGCATTTGGCGCTGTTAGTGTGCGCCCACAAAAGCCAAACTCACTCGGGACGTTCGTTAATGAAATTAATCTTTGCGAGCACTCGGAACAGCCGCCCGTTTTCGAGTTCACGAGCGAGCTCATTCTCCAGGTAGTCGTGTTGGCTGCATGTATGTGTATACAATGATAAGGGGAAGAGAAACATTGTTGTACACGAGGTGAGTGACGCAAAGCATTCAAACCAAAATGTGAACTCAAACGCAAGTGAAGAGGCCATGCGCTTCATGGAATTCGCAGGTCACAAGAACAAAGAAAGGAGAGAAAGGCGGGTGGTTCAAGCACAGCACAGCAGGTTATGCCGATTTTTGCAGCCCCCCC